>LPNX010402519.1:0-17814 GCA_001517045.1 Pseudotsuga menziesii | reverse complement strand
AGAGAGAGAGAGAGGGTTGGGGAATACATATGGGGTGTGGGTTAGGTGTATATGGATGAGTTGGGTAGTGAGAAAGAGTGGAGGAGGGGGGCTGTCAATGGTAGGGGGAAACAAATGGATGTGTGTGTGAGAGAGAGAGAGAGGGGGTTGGGGAATATATATATATTGGGGTGGGGTTTAGGTGTAGTTGGATGAGTTGGGGAGTGAGAGGAAGTGGAGGAAGGGGGGTGTTAATTGTAGGGCAGAGACATAGGGGAGAGAGTGAGAGACAGGGAGAAAGAGTGGTGAGTTGTGAGGGAACTAAAAGGATTGGGTGGGGTTAGAGTTAGGGGAAGATGTTACATTCCCCAACTTTGCAAAAAACAATTTTATATTATTTGATATTATTTGAGGAAAATATGTTAAATTTTATGCTAAGTTGTAATTTATGAGTCAGCAGAGTCAAGGATATTTAATATAATTCTGAATATTTTATTTATAAATAAATAGAGGAGACAACAACTTAGGAGAGCTGTTAAAAGAGTGTTTACTGGTCAAATTGGTGGAGGAGACTGGGTGCAGAGAAAACTAACATGTGGCGGCATCCTCAAACAACTTCCAACTGTTGCGGGTGGCAACCTCCCTACATTTGGGGTCATGATTCCCCAAGAAAGTGGAATCAGAGCAGCTGGCTCAATTAATGAAAACTGACCCAAAAGACCTAGGAAATCTTTATAAAAATTCCCATTGAAGAGATTTGAGGCTACACATTCTAGAGAAGTGATCATTTAGGTGAATGAATGTACTTCATAGAAATGAAAAGAGTTTGAGGGGATAACTACTGAGTAATCTAGTGCAGATTTTAAGCTGAAAGATCTTACTACTGAGAGAAGGGTGTTTTACTGAGTTATTGGACTAGTCTACTATTTGCATGCTCCACTAGTTCTCATCCAAGAAGACCAGGAACAGGCTCGGGGGTCCTGAAGAAGCATTGTCTAAGCGCTCTCCAGGAGATTGGTAGGGAGGAACGACCTCCTAATGCTGTTGTCATATGTCCTAATTAGGTTCTACATTATTTTGTTTTACTGTCTTAGATAGACAAATGTGAGTCTAACTATTATATGAATGATAAATATCCAATTTGTAAATGTTAGAATTTAGTAGTATTTTTAGTTGATTGAAGGAATGAAATTGAAAAGTAATGTGTTAGAATGGAAAATAATTTCTAGTGTGTGTTTTTCCACACCTAGAAAACTAGGCAATACTCTAGCACAGGTAGAATGTTTAAGTAGATAAAAGAATGTGTTAGCAGATGAGATTGTGTATGTACAGAGAGTAGAGTAATTTTATTCATGTTAAAACATCAGGGAGGTTAAAGAGTGTTATGAAATGTTTATATTTCTCTTTTTTCACATAGTAACTGAATGAAATGCAACAGAAAATTACACTAGAGTTACATTGATTACATACAATTAAGCAAATAAACAAGCTACTAATCACTTAGTTTATTTTCTAACAATATCAACTAAATCTAGGACTAATATTTACTATAAACCAAATAGGGTTAAATTTAAAAATACTTAGATTATAAAGAGTAAACAAGGTTAAGGAATTTATTCTATTCTTTTCAAAAACTCTGAGTAAATTCTACGTGATAGTTTATTAAATAAAACCAGTGAAAATATAATTAATAACTAGTATCAAACTAAATAATACCTATGTAGAAATTATTTATAATTACTGACAGGCTTTTACCTGTAAAGGTCAAACTTTAGGGTTGAAACCTTAACCAATTTATTTAACTATTATAAATAAAGAGATAATCAAGGTTACAGAGTTATTGTTTTATTTATTACATAACTCTGAATCTTTACTAATTAACAGAGGGGTAAACAAATAAGAACTTGAAAGTAAACAGTAAATAGAAATAAGCTAAGAACTTCCAGTATTTGTATAACTCTTTTATTTAAAGGAAAAGAAAATACTTAAACACAATAAATAATATCAATACTATTATAACAATGTAAAATAGGTAAACAAAAACCAACACATTGATAAATTTTAAGAATATATTTATCTAAGGGTTCTTTTACAGTAACCCTAGGATTTAATCCTAACTGAAAAGCATAAACATATAAAAATTACTTTTCGACTGAACTTACAGTATTTATTTTATCTTATTTTATTTACAAGAAAAATATTTAAAACAATAATTACCATTGTTAACAGCTGAGGAAGGGAAGACTCAAATTACACAGAGAAATAATTTTTTCACAGGTTATAAAAATGATGCATAAACGAAACAGAAAACCATTAAAACCATAAAGATAGAAGAACTTCCACATAATAAGAACAAAGTATATCATTACTTAGCCATAAGGCTGTCAACCTATCGATAAGTCGAAAACAGTGGAATACAAGTCATGACATCAAGGCCGCAGCAACCCTGCTACAAGCAAGGGCTTAGTAACCAAAAACTAAAACAATAACTGAGCTAAGCATTTAAAACACCAAAGGAACTGAAGTCACATTTCTTCTCCACCGAAACCCATTTTACTCTAATCTGTATAAGCAGGGTGATGCCACATTCTAACCGGGACTTACATGTAGGTCTCGTTGGTAATCCAAATGTGGGTGGACTCTTTCCAAGCTTGTTTTGAACTGCAATCCTGCAAGCAAAACCCAAAAGATTTAAGTTAGAGCTGTATATTCTTTTATTAAAAACTGTAACTAAAAATTTGTAACAATTGTAAGATAATTTCCTTACCTGGAAGTGATGAAATATGGAACCATGGAAGAACGAACCTGCACAACAAACCAACACGATGAATAGACCAAACCCTCGTGTTCACTAGTGATAGAGGTGACCAGGCTCGCAATGCATGCCACGAAGGAAAACAACACCAAAAAAAAAAAACTACTGACAGAGCTACACTACCCTCACGCACAGCAAAGTAATGTATGCAGGAAGAAAAACCAAATGCGAGCTGTGAACTTTGCAACCCATACAATATAGTGGCAACAATTCTCTGCACACAAACAATGGAGCTCGAGACGAGCACAAGCAAGCCCTCATGGCCACAGTAAACCAGACAAAGAAAATACCAAAACCCTCGACAAAGAATGAGGAGTTAGGGTTGCATTGGAGGTTTTTAAATCAAGCATTGCACGGTGGTGGATGTTCCATGTACCCACAAATTTATCCATCTCACGACGGGTCGACTGATATAGTTGTCACTGCATTGTTGAGACAACAAATTATTATCAACAATTTAAAATATGACTATAATGATAATATATCCCCAAAGTAAAAAATGTATCATTGCATGGATAAACCATAAGGTCAAGTTATGATAACAACGAGACTTATGTTGCATCATTAATCCGTGTCTTATTAAACCATGGAATCATCGTTAGTGTTGAATCAAAAACTTATTGCATCGATATCCCTGTTTTACAATGACCTTATAATGTTCCTTAGCAAAATATTTTATGAAGAGATCAATAGTATAGTAAAAGTTGATGACATGAGTTGATAGTATCACTATTGACCTATTCTTTTTATAACCATAAACGATGCATGTTTACACTGTTAGAACTAGTTTATGAAAACCCTAATAGGTAAGAACTAGTTTACAAATCAACAAGGTGTGTATAAAAATAATTAGTAATTACACCCTAGCATAACTCTTACTTTTGAATGTAGTCTATGGTACTAAGAGTAAGATAAACTTCTGGGAAGTATATGATCATTTGGTCTTCATAAGATACTAAAGCTCTAAGATGAATCAAACCAAGATTAAATTAGTCTTGGTAGTAAAAGATAGTAAAACTATTCAAGAATAACTATAGTAACATTTGTATTATAAATAAATAATATATTTTTTTCACATTACTTATGTCATGAAGAAATTTGGAGATAGAAATCACAACTTGACGACATTTGTGCAAAAGATCATTTATAGTTATAATACAATAATAAGATGATAAATTTCCTCTACTGAAGCTCAATTAAAAGTAGAGCTGAGGGTACGTTTGTAAGCTTGTTCTTAGAAAACTTAGTTTTCTTTATATGCTATTAAACAATGTTTTAAATTTTAGAAAGAATAACAGCAGTAAACTCTTATGTCAGTTAAGGTTTTGTTCTACAAAAATCGTGAGCTCTATAAGTAACTTGGCTAGTAGCTAGAAAGAAGAACTGTCTGAAATAAAAGTCATACTAATGAAAGACATTGAGTATGGTAAGGTTATTGGTATTTACAACATGAATTTAAAATGCAATTGTAGTTGCAAAACAAGTAAACGAAAGATGTGTTACCTCATAGTAGCCTTGAATTCTATTAAGCAAACTTTTACTCTAGTAGTATATTTTATGCTAAAAGAAGTATATCTAGATTAACACCTTAATAAACTCGTACTGGTTCAAAATTTACCTGTCAAGCCTGTAAGATCCAGAAATCTAGGTAAGTTAGCAATCGCTAAGTAAGCCCCAGTTAGAAAGTAACTTCTCACCTACTTGACAAAATCAAATCATCAGTACAGCTAGAAACAACTGAATGCAGATTATTTACATCACATATCGAAATTAAATTAGTATTAATTTATATATGTTTAAGTTAATCATTAGTTTGTTAACTATTTCATTTATCCGTTAACGGCTAGCAGATAACAAACTGCAGGTATAAACAATTTATATTACATCAAAAAAAAAATGTGAAATTTGGGGTTATGACATGTGGTATCAGAGCACAAGGTTCAAACACTAGGCCTTGATGAAGCCCAACTTGCTTTTATGAAACAGTGAATTTAAATTATTTTGCTGATGTTATTTTCTTTTAATGTTATTCAACAGAGAAAATTGTTTCTGAAGTCTAACAACAAGTATGGAAAGGCTGGAGGAATATGCGGAAGAGGAATCTCCATTTACTGAACAAGGAAATTGACCAAGAGACCCTATACAAGAATACCTAACCACTAATTCATTAGAAATGTTACAAACAGTAAAGGACTTAAAATATGAAATGGAATCTATTAAACGAGAGAATGAAAGGATTCTGAGGGATCAGGAGGAGCTAAATCAGATCCTAACAGAAAGATTTCAAACTGAGGGTAGGGGTAAAAGAGCTGATTCAGAAGATACAAGTCATAAACATAAATATAAAAAGATTAAACAGACTAAAAATGAAAGCAGCTCATATTCAAAGGTATTTGGTGATCAACGTAATTTTCATTCCACTAGTGATAGTAATGATGACAATCATTATACTAAAAAGAGAAAACATAAACCCTATGAGGAAATTTTTGGGGAGTTTAAAAAGATTAAACCACCAACATTCAATGGAGAGACTCAAAAAGGGGAGAAAGCGGAATCCTAGTTATCTGGGATGAAGAAGTACTTCCAGATTTACAACTATTCTAACCAATTAAAGGATAGAATAACTATCTACAATCTCTCAGGGAAGGCTGATATTTGGTGGCAAGACTTGAAGAGAGTGAAGGGAATAAAAGAGAAGAATGTAAATTGGAGTACCTTTAAGAGGTACTTTAAAAAGAAATTTATGTCTGAGCAATACTATGAAGACAGAGAAAAAGAATTCTATGAGCTTAAATTAGGTTCAATGACTATGAAAAATTTGAAAAGCAAGTTTTTAAGCCTGCTTAGATATGTACCATACCTTGTAGATGAAAAACCGAAGGTACAACGATTCCTCATCTATTTACCTTATCATATCAAGGATAGGATTGAGTAGGGAAATCCAAAAACACTGGAAGAAGCTATGAGGAAAGCCAATTTCTGTTTTGAACAGAATCAAAAGAAGGAGAGCATGGCCAACTAGAAGGCCAAGAATAATAACAACCATTATGATCAAAAGAAGAAAGAATTTGTTCCCAACAAGAATTCTAAAAAGAATAAGGCCAGAAATTTTCCTAACAAGAATTTCCAAGGGAATAAAAATAATTCACCCGGCAATTAGAACAATCCAAAGGGTAAAGAGTCTGCTAATAATCATGGTAATTACACAAAGAACTTTGAATGAAAAGAACCTATAAAGTGTTGGGAGTGTAATGGCCCACATTATGCCTCAGTTTGTCCTAATCGGAAAAAGACTGTCAGTAATATTCATACCATACAGGAAAAAATGACTATCAGATATTTAGCAAGAACTATGCCTAGAATCAATGCATCCTTAGAGAATCGACAAGCAGAATATCAAACTTCCATGGTGGAAGTAGAAAATATGATAAACCAAACCCTTATGGCTATTTTAATTGATCCAGGAGCTAGTCTCAGTTATATTTCACCTAAAATGGTAGAAAAATGTAAGTTGCCTGTTGAAAAATTTGAAAATTGTTGGTTGGTTCAGTTAGCCACTAGTGCAAAAAGGAAGGTAACTTGTTTTGTAAAAGAATGTGCAATAGTTATGGATCAATTTGAAACTATTGTAAATATTAATGTATTACCTCTTGGTTCTTATTACTTACTAATCAGTATGGATTGGTTAGAACAACATAGGGTGGTTTTAAATTGTTATGATAAAACCTTTATGTGTATAAATAATGATGGAAAACCAATAAGTGTAAAAGGAATCCCTAGAAATACCACCATAAGGAAGATTTCTTCTTTGCAACTTAAGAGGGTTGTTAGGAAGGGTTGTAAATCTTATGCAGTAACAATAACTGATGAGGAAAATCTAAATAAGACACACAAATTAAAATTGGAGGACATACCAATTTTAAGAGAATATGTTGATGTATTTCTAGAATAAATTATGGGACTACCTCCGAAAAGGGAACTAGATTTTACCATTGAGCTGGTACCCAATGTAGTACCCAGATCAAAGGCCCCTTATCGAATGAACATACTTGAACTTAATGAACTAAAGTCACAATTAAAATAACTTATTGACAAAAAGTATATTCGACCTAGTGTGTCTCCTTGGGGGGCACCTATCATCTTAGTTAAGAAAAAGGATGGAACGATGCAACTTTGCATAGATTACCGTCAGTTGAATAATATGACTATCAAAAATAGATACTCGTTGCCTCACATAGATGATCTGTTTGATCAACTACGTGGAGCCACATTGTTTTCAAAAATTGATTTAAAGTCTGGATATCATCAAGTTAGGATTAAAAATGAAGACATGTTTAAAACATCTTTTAGAACTCGATATGACCCTTACGAGTTTGTCGTCATGCCATTCAGTCTTACTAATGCCCTAGCTATTTTTATGTGTTAAATTAACAACGTTATGCATAAGTATCTAGATAAGTTTGTGGTCGTGTTTATCGACGACATATTAATCTATTCAAAAACTGAATAAGAACATAAAGAACATTTAAAAAATGTTTTGCAAGAGTTACTAGATCATCAACTCTTTGCAAAGTTTAGTAAATGCAATTTCTTCAAGGATAAAATTCAGTACTTAGGTCATGTGGTGGCTAAGGAAGGGATTTCAGTGGATCTCGAAAAGATAAAGGTGATCGAATATTGGCCAGTTCCTAAGGATGTAACTGATGTTTGATCCTTCATGGGAATTACTGGTTATTACCAGAGATTCATTGAAAGTTTTTCGAGAATCGCAAATCTGATAACTTCTTTGCAGAAGAAATGAAAGAAATTTGATTGGAACTAGAAATGTGAGGAAATCTTTAAAAAGTTAAAAACTTTATTAACCAATGCACCAATTTTAAGAATAGTTGATCCAAATAAAGAATTTGTAGTGTACACTGATGCCTGCAATGATGGTTTAGGCAGTGTTCTAACTCAAGAAGGGCATGTTATTGCTTACGAATCTAGGAAATTGAAAATTCATGAAAAGAATTATGCAACTTATGATATGGAATTAGCTGATGTTATACATGCTTTAAAGATGTGGCGTCATCACCTTATTGGCAGAAAATTTATTTTAATGACTGATAATAGGGGACTAAAATATCTGTTAGATCAGCCTAATCTAAATGCCACACAAGCTAGGTGGCTAGCTTTTCTAAGTGAGTATGATTTCGAAATTCAGCACATAAAAGGGAAAGAAAATAAAGTTGTTGATGCATTAAGTAGGAATGCAAGGGTGAACTTCACAGCAGTTATCAACAATTACACAACAAATTTGAATGAACAGCTTAAAGCAAGGATAGAACAAGATGAAATTTACCAAAAATTACAAGCTAAAACGAAAGAAAATCCAATAGAAAGCTTAAGTAAAGAGTACAGTTTGAATGCAAAATAATTTTTACTGTATAAAGATAGAATGTATGTACCTAATGTACCTAAAGTTAAGTTATTAATTTTGGATAAAATCCATAAAACTCCATACTCAGGTCATCCAGGTTATCAAAAGACTATAACTATGTTAAGAAAATAATATTTTCGGCCAAACATGAAGACTGAAATGGTAGATTATATCGCTAGGTGTTTTGAATGTCAGCAGGTGAAAACTAAACATCAACACCTAGCTAGATTACTTCAGCCATTACCCATTCCTAGCTGGAAATGGGAGATAATTAGTCTCGATTTTGTTACTAGGCTGCCCAAAAATCAGAATTTAAATGATTCTATCATGATAGTGGTCGATAAATTAAGTAAATAAACTCACTTTATACCTGTTAAAACTACATATAAAGTTGCAAACATAGATGATATCTTTCTAAAGAAAAATTTTCGACTGCATGGACTACTGAAAGTTATAATCTCAGATAAAGATCCTAAATTTATAGGTAACTTTTGAAAATCTCTGTTTAAAGGATTAAACACTACACTAAATTTTACTACTTCGTTCCATCCTCAAATAGATGGAAAGACTGAAAGAGTAAACCAAGTCCTGGAAGATTTATTAAGAATGTATGTGAAAGACCAGCCAGGTAAATGGGAGGATTATTTACATCTGGTAGAATTTGCTTATAATAATAATTATCAAGCGTTATCCAGATTTAGTCCTTTCGAAATCTTGTATGGAAGGAAATGTAATACTCCTATCTCCTGGAGTAATCTGGTGGATAGATTAGTATTATGTCCTGAACTATTAAAGGAAGAGGAAGAAATTGTTAAGCATGTACAAAGTAATCTAAAAATTGCGTAGGATTGACAGAAAAGTCAAGCAGACCTTAAAAGAACTCCAAAGAAGTTTCAGGTATGTCAACATGTGTTCATCAAGGTGAGGCCCAAAAACAGCTCTCTGAGATTGGGTAGTTGTGCAAAACTAGCACCTCGTTACTATGGTCCATTTGAAATACTATCCAGAATTGGACAAGTAGCTTATCAATTAGCATTACCACCAAATTTAAGATTACATAATGTTTTTCACATTTCTGTATTAAAGAAATATGTTCATGATGCTACTCATGTTGTTAACTGGAATGATTTACAACTAGAACTAGAAGGATATTTTTTGGTGGAACCGGACTGTATCCTCGAGTGGAGGGAGATTACACTTTGGAACCACACCATTGGTCAGGTGAAGGTGCAATGGAAGCACCTTATTCCAGAAGAAGCCACATGGGAATTGGAAAGTAATATGTGAGATGCATATCCATTTCTGTTCCAGGGGAATTCTGAGCACGAAGAATAAATAACATCGAGGACGATGTTATACTTTAAGGGGGTGTATATGTCACATGCTCCAATTTTGCAAAAAACAATTTTATATTATTTGATATTATTTGAGGACAATATGTTAAATTTTATGCTAAGTTGTAATTGATGACTCAGTAGAGTCAAGGATATTTAATGTAATTCTGAATATTTTATTTATAAATAAATAAAGGAAGAGACAACATCTTAGGAGAGTTGTTAAAAAAGTGTTTACTAGTCAAGTTGGTGGAGGAGATTGGGTGGAGAGAAAACTGGCATGTGGCAGCATCCTCAAACCACTTCCAATTGTTGCAGGTGGAAACCTCCCTACATTTGGGGTCATGATTCCCCAAGAAAGTGGAATGAGAGTAGGTGGTTCAATTAATGAAAACTAACCCAAAAGACCTGTTAAGTCATGAACTTGTCACCTTAAATTTTATATTTTGTTTGTGATTGTTATTTTAGGTTTGCTCATATGCTTAAATTTTCTCATTTGCTTACCTTAGAAAAATTTTGGTTTTAAGTGATATTTTGAGTTTTTCTTTAGTTTTTTCCTTTATGTTTGTTCTTCTTAGGTCTTGAAGGGTTTTATAGAACATTATATGGATTAATTAGTTCACAAACAAAATCATGATCATAGCTTATCACTTAAAGTTCATTCAAACTGGAAATAATGATTAAAACAGCGCCAAAATTGAATTTAAATTATTCTTGTAGTGCAACTGCCAAAAGTATACACAACGACGCTACAAGAATATCGTGCGCGCCGAAATCGTCGGTTTTTAAGCAAATTTCTCCCACGATTTTGGTTTTTTGATGACTAATCACATGCTTAAAGGATTTTGATACGTGTTTCTTCAGTAGTGATCATGCAAACAGGTGCGTTTTTCAGCATGGAAGAGATCGTGGAAAATCATTGGTTAGAGTTGGGAAAATTGTGACAGGTAGACAAGCGAGCCCAGATTGAAGTGAAAGGAGTTCTCCATACATGCATTACGGAACTAGAGACTAAGTGGAGCGAGGAAATTTGCCCAAAATCTGGAAGTTGCAGTTACAAAGGGGAGTTAGGGATTTCACAGTTACAGTGAAGATTTAGAGCTTTCTTGTTTCGCCAGCTGGAAGTAAATTCGACACCTGAAGACACTTGTATAGTCAATTTGGCAGTCAGACAGCTTAAGGATTGATTTTAAGCATCTGCAGCAAGACAGGAATAAGGTATTCCGCGTTAACCTGAAAGTGGCAGCTAAATTGGGGGTTTCTTTTTTAAATCTTGTTATGATAAAATTGATTGAGGAAAGCGGTAATTTATGCTATTAACAAACTCCCTATGATCATATATCAATCTAAAGGGTTTTGGAATGCTTTGACAAGTGATAAGTTGGAAAATAGTTGTTTCATTAAACAATTACCCTATCAAGACCTGAAAATGTAGTAAGGTGAAGCTCTGTTCAATTTGTGGTGACCATGGTTTCACAAATTTAGTTGTTACCTGTAAATAATGCAATGAAGGAGCTGAGCAGGTGAATTGGTGAATTGCATGAAGACCTAGTCTGATTAGGTGTTTGAAACTGATTGGTTTTAGTGCTAAATACAAGTCAGAGAAGAAAGTGAGCAGACATAGGATTGCTCTCATATCTTCTCATCGACTAGATAAACCAATCACAAGTTGATCTAAGAAGCAGGCATTTTGGAGCACTAATGCAAAATCTTTTTGAAAAAGAGATAGCTCATATGTAGCATTAAAAAGAACCAAGTGTACTATTTGAGTAGAGCCATAACACATAGATGTTGTCATGCATTCTAGAGATGATCTAGCATCTAAATGAACAACTTGGATGATAGTTAGTTTCAGCAGCATTTTTATTGGAGAGTTTGGCACTCTGTTGACCTAATTACTTAATATTAGTGAAAAACTTTTCCTTTATTGAAAACAGAAGCTGACTGTTAAAAAATTAAGAAAAAAATAGTCAAGGAGAATTAAACAAAGCTGGCTGTTAAAAATTTAGAAGCTTGAGAAGAAAAAAGAACTGTTAGGTCATTCAGAGGGCTTTAAAATTACACAGGTTTCAGTCATTGAAAGAAGATGGGAAAAAGTGGCAAAACAAATAGGGCTAAGCCCACTGAGTTGGTATGGATTGACCAATTTCCTAGTTGTGCAGAGTTATTTCAGAATGCTGGTTGGTTGGATTTTTTCAAGAAGATTGATAGCTATAACACTGAGGCCTCTTATAAATTTTCCCAATGCTATAACCAGGAAATGGTGGTATTTGATACTCTAAAGTTTAAGTTGACTGTGGAGCTAGTTGCTGAAGCTACAGGAGTCAGAAATAAAGGTGAAATGTGGTTCAAGAAGCTACCTTTCACCTTTAATGCCCAAAGATACCTTTTATCTAGCATTACTCCAAACTGGAGCAAAGGAATACTAATCCATAATTTCAGAGATGAGTGGGTGGAGCCCATTAAGGTCCTACAAAGTTATATCACCTGTGAGGAAAGATATGCCTATGTCTTCAAATATCATTTTAGGTTCTTACAGCATTTGGTTGGTGAATCCAGAATGAGTCTTCCTTTCTTTTTGTTTAAAAGTTTGCAGAAGATGTCAAGTAGAGTTAAGGGGCATCAGGATCACACTACACAGTCTATTTTCCATCATGGTTTGATCACATTGATTATCAGTGCTGCCTTGCAAAGAGAGGGAAAAACATGGGATTTTTTCCTCTTTTGGTCTGGTTTTCAAAGTAAGCAAGAAGAGTAGCAAACCAAAAAACATGTAGACAAAGGGAAAACACTAGTGAAGAAACTAGGTCAGAAAATCAAGTCTGAAGATAAAAAGGAAGTTAAACTTGAAGAAGTACCAGATCCCTCAAATGCAGACCCGTTGCCAGAAGATGAAGACATTTTCAGAAAACTAGATATTCCATGGCTACCCAGTGAGATGCAGGACACTACAGGAGGGAAGGTTTTTGATTCAGAAAAGCAAAACCTGCAGAGAACCATCAAACAATACAGGCATCAAATGGATTACATGCAGGAATTGAATGATGGCTTGATCCTAGCAAACAGAACACTCAGGGAGGATTCGCAAGAGTTAAATGACCATTATCAAGAGCTTACTACAGTGTCAAAGGAAGCCCTGAAGAGGAAGAGAGCCACAGATTTGCAATGTGGAGAGTTGAAGCAAACTATTAAAGGCTTGTAGCAACAAAATGAAGAACTTACAAGAAGGTTAGAAGACATGGAAGCTGAGCAAAAGAGAGCCAAGAAGAAGGCTCAAGCTTTGGATGGAATAGCCTTACTAGCTGAGGCTGCAAAGGACCTTTGAGTTTGTTAGTTAGTCAGTTGTTTGTTATGTTTTGTTTGAAGAAATATTTTATTTTGTAAATTGTAATTTGACAATTATCCCATCGATGACTTGGTTGAAGACAGTTAGGGTTTCAACCCTAACTGATTTGTTTTTTGAGAAATAGTATTTAGGTAGATGAGAAAGAGAGAAAAGGGTTCTACTTTTTGGCTCGCTAAGGAGGTCTTGGACTTGTTTATGAGTTAAGTACATAACTCTCATGTTTATTTGTTGAAAAGTACTATGAAATATATGATCTAAATCACCCTTTAGACTATGTTTTAGCTTCATTTTTTAGCTTGTTTAGCTACTTGACTGATATATTCATTGTTGGTTTATGGTTTCTTTACTTGTAATGCTTGTTAGTTATGAATGAACTTTAAGATTATACTCTGATTGGTACTTGGTGATTATATTATGCATCTCTACTCTTATTTATTTATGATTTAGTTCCTGCTTGACTCATGAATGTATTCCCTTCAGCCACCAGACTTTACAACCACAAAAACCTTTCAAGAAAACCCTAAACCCTACTTTTACCTTATTGAATATTTGAGATTGTGTTGGCTTATTTCTTTATAGCCTTGGAAACAATTTCTGGCACAAACAAGACCTAGGCAATCTTTATAAAATTTCCCATTGAAGAGAGCTGAGGCTACTCATTCTAGAGAAGTGATCATTAAGGTGAATGAATGTACTTCAGAGAAATTCAATGGAAGGGAATTGTGGAAAGAGTTTGAGGGGATAACTGCTGAGTGATCTAGTGCAAATTTTAAGCTGAAAGATCTTACTGCTGAGAGCAGGGTGTTTTACTGAGTTATTGAACTAGTCTATTGTTTGCATGCTCCACCAGTTCTCAGCCAAAAATACCAAGAACAAGCTCGAGGGTCGTGAGGAAGCGTTGTTTGAGTGCTCTCCAGGATATTGGTAGGGAGGAATGGCCTCCAAATGTTGTTTTCATATGTCCTAATCAAGTTCTACATTATTTTGTTTTACTGTGTTAGATAGACAAATATGAGTCTGACTATTATATGAATGATAAATATCCAGTTTGTAAATGTTAGAATTTAGTAGTCTTTTTAGTTGATTGAAGGAATGAAATTGAAAATTAATGTGTTAGAATGGGAAATAATTTATAGTCTGTGTTTTTCCACACCTGGAAAACCAAGCAGTACTCTAGAATAGGTAAAATGTTTAAGTAGATAAAAGAATGTGTTAGCAGATGAGATTGTGTATTTACAGACAGTAGAATAATTTTATTCATGTTAAAACATCAGGGAGGTTAAATAGTGTTATGAAATGTTTACATTTCTCTGTTTTCACATAGTAACTAAATGAAATGCAGCAGAAAATTACATTAGAGTTACATTGATTACATACAATTAAGCAAATAAATAAGCTACTAATCACTTAGTTTATTTTCTAACAATATCAACTAAATCTAGGACTATTATTTACTATAAACCAAATAGGGTTAAATTTAAAAGTACTTAGATTATAAAGAGTAAACAGAGTTACGGAATTTATGCTATATCTTTTCAAAAACTCTGAGTAAATTCTGTCTGACAGTTTATTTAATAAAACCAATGAAAATATAATTAATAACTAGTATCAAACTAAATAATACCTATGTAGAAATTATTTATAATTACTGACAGGATTATACCTGTAAAGGTAAAACTTCAGGGTTGAAACCCTAACCAATTTATTTAGCTATTATAAATAAAGAGATAATCATGGTTACAGAGTTATTGTTTTATTGGTTACATAACTCTGAATCTTTACTAATTAACAGAGTAGTAAACAAATAAGAACTTAAAAGTACACAGTAAATAGAAATAAGCTAATAACTTACATTATTTGTATAACTCTTTTATTTAAAAGAAAAGAAAATACTTAAACACGATATATAATATCAATACTATTATAACAATGTAAAATAGGTAAACAGAAACTAACACATTGATAAATTTTAAGAATATATTTATCTAAGGGTTCTTTTAGAGTAACCCTAGGATTTAATCCTAACTGAAAAGCATAAACATATAAAAATTACTTTTCGACTGAACTTACAGTCTTTATTTGATCTTATTTTATTTACAAGAAAACTATTTAAAACAATAATTACCATTGTTAACAGCTAAGGAAGGGAAGACTCAAATTACACAGAGCCATAATTTTTTTATAGGTTATAAAACTGATGCATAAACGAAATAGAAAACCATTTAAACCATAAAGAGAGAAGAAATTCCACATAATAAGAACAGAATATATCATTACTTAGCCCTAAGGCTGTCAACCTATCGATAAGTCGAAAACAGTGGAATACAAGTCATGGCATCAAGGCCGGAGAAACCATGCTACAAGCAAGGGCTTAATAACTAAAAACTAAAACAATAACTGAGCTAAGCATTTAAAACACCAAAGGAACTGAAGTTGTATTTCTTCTCCACTGAAACCCCTTTTACCCTAATCTGTATAAGTAGGGTGATGCCACATTGTAACCGGGGCTTACCCATAGGTCTCGTTGGCAATCCAAACGTGGGTGGATTCTTTCCAAGGTTGTTTCGAACTGCAATCCTGCAAGCAAAACCCAAAAGATTTAAGGTAGCGCTATTGTTCTTTTATTAAAAACTGTAACTAAATATTTGTAACAATTGTAAGATAATTTCCTTACCTCGAAGTGATGAAATATGGAGCCACAGAGGAACGAACCAGCACGACGAATAGCCAAAACCCGCGTCTTCACTAGTGACACAGGTGACCGAGCTCGCAATTCATCCTACACTGACGACACGAAAAGGAGTAAGCCTTGGCAATGGCCACGAAGGAAAACAACACCAAAAAAAAAAACTACTCACAGAGCTACACTACCCTCACGTACAGCAAAGTATTGTATGTAGGAAGAAAAACCAAATGCGAGCTATGAACTTCGCAACCCATACACTAGAGTGGCAACACTTCTCTGCACACAGACAATGGAGCTGGAGATGAGCACAAGCGAGCCCTCATGGCCGTAGTAAACGAGATAGAGCAAAGACCAAAACCCTTGACAAAGAATGAGGAGTTAGGGTTGCATTGGAGGTTTTTAAATCAAGCATTGCACAGTGTTGGATGTTCCACGTACCCACAAATTTATTGAGCTCATAGTGGTTCGAACGATATAGTTGTCACTGCATTGTCGGGACAACAAATTATTATCAATAATTTAAATAATGACTATAATGATAATATATCCCCAAAGTAAAAAACGTATCATTGCATGGATAAACCATAAGGTCAAGTTATGATAACAACGAGACTTATGTTGCATCATTAATCCTTGTCTTATTAAACCTTGTAATCGTCGTTAGTATTGAATCAAAAACTTATTGTATCAATATCCGTATTTTACAATGACCTTATAATCTTCCTTAGCAAAATATTTTATGAAGAGATCAATAGTATAGTAAAAGTTGATGACATGAGTTGATAATATCACTATTGACCTATTCTTTTTATAACCATAAATGATGCATGTTTAAGGTGTTAGAACTAGTTTATGCAAACCCTAATAGGTAAGAACTAGTTTACAAATCAACAAGGTGTGTATAAAAATAATTAGTAATTACACCCTAGCATAACTCTTACTTTTGAATGTAGTCTATGGTACTAAGAGTGAGATAAACTTTTGGGAAGTATATGATCATTTGGTCTTCATAAGATACTAAAGCTCTAAGACGAATCAAACCAAGATTAAATTAGTCTTGGTAGTAAAGGATAGTAAAACTATTCAAGAATAATTATAGTAACATTTGTATTATAAATAAATATTATATTTTTGTCACATTACTTATGTCATGAAGAAATTTGGAGATAGAAATCACCACTTGACGACATTTGTGCAAAAGATCATTTATAGTTATAATACAATAATAAGATGATAAATTTCCTCTACTGAAGCTCAATTAAAAGTAGAGCTGAGGGTACGTTTGTAAGATTGTTCTTAGAAGACTCAGTTTTCTTTATATGCTGTTAAATAGTGTTTTAAATTTTAGAAAGAATAACAGCAGTAAACTCTTATGTTAGTAAAGTTTTTGTTCTACAAAAATCGTGAGCTCTATAAGTAACTTGGCTAGTAGCTAGAAAGAAGAACTATCCAAAATAAAAGTCATACTAATGAAATACATTGAGTATGGTAAGGTTATTGGTCTTTACAACATGAATTTAAAATACAATTGTAGTTGCAAAACAAGTAAACGAAAGATGCGTTACCTCATAGTACCCTTGAATTCTATTAAGCAAACTTTTATTGTAGCAGTATATTTTATGCTAAAAGAAGTATATCTCGATTAACGCCTTAATAAACTCTTACTGGTTCAAAATTTACCTGTCAATCCTGTAAGATCCATAAATCCATGTAGGTTATCAATCACTAAGTAAGCCCCAGTTAGAAAGTAACTTCTCACCTACTTGAAAAAATCAAATCATCAGTACAACTAGAAACAACTGAATGCAGATTAATTACATCACATATCGAAATTAAATTAGTATTAATTTATATGTGTTTAAGTTAATCATTAGTTTGTTAAGTCTTTCATTTATCCTTTAACCACTAGCAGATAACAAACTGTAGCTATAAACAATTTATATTACATCAAAAATTTTAATTTTTGTGAAAATTTGGGGTTATGATAGAAGAAGAGGGGGTTATAGATAAGAGGAAAAGGGGTGTTAGAGGTGGGGGCAGACCAATGAATGTGTGTATGTGTGTGGGTGTTAGGGGTTTGGGAGGGGGTTCTTAGGTGTCGTGGGTTGGAGAGTAAGGGAAAGTGGAGAAGGGTTTAGTAATGGAGATGAGGGAGGGAGAGAGGTAGGAGGAGGAGGGGAGTTCGAGGCAGGGAGAGGAGGATAGGGGATTAGTAAGAATTGGGGGGAATAGGGG
>LPNX010402437.1:68630-87391 GCA_001517045.1 Pseudotsuga menziesii | reverse complement strand
TCCAAAACCATGGGCCAGCACTCCACCACTAAAAAACTATAAATAAGTGGTGGAGACCCCTCATTTCACATCCACAGTCAAAAGCATCCTACCTCTGCCAAAATTATTCTCGAAACCCTAGCTTACCATCAAGCCATTTCCATCATCGAGAACCCTTTTGGCCCATTTCCACCACCGGAAAAGGAAAGGAAGCAGCTTGGAGCTCGAGGCCGCCGACATCGGACCAGCGCAACGGACTCCACCAACCTCCTCATCGGAGGTAACATAAATAAAAAACACCATTACTTATTTTCTTACCGTTTTTGCTTTACGTTATTTACTTTTTCTGCTTTAGTTTAGTTCATTTTTATTTACATTATTGAACTGCTACTAAGGAATCTAGATTCCTTAGTAGGTGCTCATTAGCACAAGCTAGGGTGAAAACCCTAGCTACAGAGCCAGGATATGCTTTCTTTTCCTTTTTGTAGCCTCTCTTGCAAATTATTCAGATGTTCTTCCCTGACTGGGAAAACTTGATCCAGGGAGTCTGTTAGAATCATGCACTGATTGTGAACCAGATGTATGCCTTTGTAAAATTCAGCACACTTTTCAATAGTTTTCTCAATGGCAGTGTTTAACCTGACCGCCATTCTAGAACCAAAATTCAGTATGGCTACCTCCATCTTAATACCTCTTGCAGATTTCTGAGGCATGTTAGCTGGAAAGCTTGAATGGGTTTCTATCCATGCTAACTGATTTTTTACAATCTCTACCACATCCGATAATCTTCTCCGAAATTATGTTGAGCTAAGTTCTAGCTCTTTCAACCTGTCCTCAATTTTCTTAACTCTATACATCTCCCCTGCAAGGCTCAGCAAAACCTGATTTATCTCTTTTTGCAGCATCGAGGCTTGATTCTGGAATGAAGTGATGTCCATTTCTTTCTCCTTTTCCAATTGTAGTTCTTCTCTAAGTAAAAGGTTTTGAACTTCCATCTCCTCTACTCTTTTGCTCACTGTATCTCCTTTCTATACTGCTTCCACAACCTGCTTCTTGAGGTCTTTCTTCTCTCCTTCAATGATGTTCACTGATAATACTAAAGAATCCTTGCCGTACTGTAAAGTTTGGCATACTTCCTTCAACTTCTCAATCTTACTAAGCATATCTTCATGCTTCATCTTCAAATTTTGACCTTCACCTCTTTCCCTTTTTAGGGTTTCCTTGATTTGAGAAATATTCTTCTGATATTGTTCCAAATCAGTCATTATTTTATCAACATTATTCTCATTAGCTAGGGCTGAGGCTACACCTACCCTTTCCATAAGTCTCAGATCTTTGTTAGTCCCGTGAACAATTGTCTTCTTAGTCACCATAACTCCATGCTTTTCTCCGGTGTCCACTTTCTTCTCTGTTCTCCTAACAATTCTTTTTTTATTCTTGTAGTAAAAAATGGTATTCAAATCGGCCACCTCCTCTTTTTGGTATGGAATAAAATGGATTAGTTCAATCCCTAATGTCAAAGTTGGATTTCCTTATGTTGTGCTGCTAGATGGGACAGAGGATTCTAACGGATCATCATAATACTGAGTTTGCTCCAGAGTTGCATGATCTTGTTCCTTCTTCTCCTTTTGTCAAAGCTCTTCAACTGATTTCTCTGCATGTTATTTTTCTTTGTCAACTACTTCTCATCTTAACCTCTCATCCTCTTCCTGCCTTTTCTGAGCTTCTTCTTCTTGATGCTTTTTCACAGTTTCTTCTTCTATTGACCTTTTCTCGGCTTCTCCTTTGGATTTTCTTTTTTCTTGTTCTTTTGCTTCCAACCACTATTATGATTCTTGTGATAGTCTGAGTGCCTCATCTTCCCTCTTCTTAGCATATTCCTCCTCTTTCTTCTTCTGTTGCTCAATAGGTTTTCCCTTTCCACCTACTGTAGTTATCTTTTTCTTAAATCTCCTCCTCAAAGTCGTCATATTGCGTGCATTTCAAAAAATTTCTTCATCTTTATCCGAGTGGTTTGAGTACTCAAAATGTACTCCTGCTGTAGCACAATAATTAGAAAATTTATCCTCAGAATCATTCCTATGGAAACTTATCTCTCCAAAGTGAAAGTATTCCAACTCCTTTACAAATTCGGATGCACTCTTCACTTTGGAGAACTTATAACTCCCTATATAAAACAAGACTGGGGGATACAAATCCTTCTTCTGTTCAAACAGGAAATTACCAACCCCATCAATGTAAAGTTGCCTTACTACTTCCTTGTAAATAACATAATCTATAGCATATTTTGGTAGAAGAGAAGGGGCCCTCGTTCCGCCGAACATCCTCAGATACAGACCTTCCTCTATCAGGTAATAATGCCCATTATCCTGTACAATCTTCAAGGTTTCTTTCGACATGCAATCACATTTAGCAAGGAATATTAACCTGTATAGTGGCATTATGAAGTTTTCACAAATACTCTTATAGTGATTGAAATATTTGTGTTCCCACAACAACTGATATGCAACATAGACAGGAGACTTAGCCTTATCCCATTGGCACTTTAGAGAGTGGGAATGGCTATGTACACAAAATACAATCGATCAGAACTGAGCTCATATAGAACTATAATTTGTTTTGCGAGACTCCCCCCAGTGTTGCACTTATGCATGAGGACAAACTGTTAGACACTATATTTTCCCAGTTGAAGATGGTGCCTTGATTGGCCACAAAGAAGATTACGGGTACCCAGCTCAGTTTGAAATTCTTCCCATTTTCTCTTACAAATATCCTATTCAACATCAATGCTATCACTCTAGGGAGCGTGAAGGTTTGCAGTTTCATACTCCTCGAATGGCCTTGTGTGAAAATTCTTTCCGGGAACCATCATTCTTTTGACATTTTCCACCACATCTAGATTAAGGTCTTTTAACAATCCTTCAGTTAGATAGGTCTGGGGTGTTTGTAGCTTATAATCCTTAGCTACATAAGCTGGGATATAAGCAGCATAACCCTGTCCTTTAGTATTATATAAAATCATTTTTGTTACATCAGCCCTCGGGAGGATCCAACCTATTACTTCTGAACATGGAAAATTTTTTGGACGTGTGGCAACCTTCAGGATTGCTGACCTTTCTATATTGGCGTATATGGGTAAATGTTTCAATACTACAACTATGATGCTTTGATTGGTGATCATTCGGTATATTTCCCCCCATTTGTACTCAGGTTCGATACCCATGACAACTTTGGTATCTTCATATATAACCTCAAGTTAGGTTATGATCTCTATCTCTGGTTCTTCATCCACAACCGTCACCTTCTTCTTCTGTTTCCGAGGCATGTTTCTATATGGATGACGAGACTATTTTGATCATAAAAAACGTGTTAGATTCAATCTATTCCAAACATATAACTTTAATTTGACAAACTCTATAATAAACCAAAAAATGATTTTAACCGGAAATTCCTTTACCAAATCATCATGATGCATGATGACTAAACTTCTGTGTCTACCTTGAATGCTCTCTCGAAAAAGAAAACACACAACAGGCTTAAAAGTTTCTAGGGGTGAAATGGAAAAGAGTCACAGGAATCTACTCTGTTGCACCAGTCCTTAGGCTCTCACTACGATAACACATTCCTGAGAAAATCGGCGTCAATAATGTCGACGCGAACGGAGAAACTCAGAGCTATCATGGGAAGAAAAACTTCATGGAAAACTAGGGTTTTAACCCTAAATGTAAATTCCTCCCATGAAATTTCACAAAAAATGCCTCTTCCAACCGGCCAACAGCCGCAGTACTGCCATATTCTGATTGAGGAAATGAGGGAGTAGTGCAAATGGGAGAAACGCTTGTCTGCCCACTTCCCTCCCTCTACCAACAAATGTCATGAAAAAACCCATGGTAGGAGCTAGGAAACAATGGCTCGGGAAGGAAAGAATACCGAGGGACATAGCTGACTAAAGAATGAAATATTTGTAAAAAACAATTCTTGACCTTAAAGTAAAAAAACCCCTTACGAAACCGGGAAAACCTAACCAACCAAAATGCTACAGCACACCGCCAATCAACAGGATAAATCAACGAGTAAGATCCTACCTAGATTGCTGATATGACCTGGAAAAGAGTGTAATCCCTACTGGCTAAAAATGCTCTGTCGAATGACAGCTCCGCATTCTTTAAATGGCTAACAATAACTGTCAAAAAATCCCCTTACGGGATTTTATAGGCTTGAACGCAGGTGAGCGTGATAAATAGGATTCGGGTGAGAACCCTATTAGCGCCAAACTTATGTCCAAGATGATCCTGCTAGTGGACGCAAAGGCCTTGGGTGGAAGAAAAATAGCAAGCTCAACATCGATCGGGCAGTTTAAAGCTAGTCTGCTGAGACAGGTAAAATGCCTTTAAAAACCAACCGGTAAGAGAAACCACTAATACCGCACCGACATCGAAAAAACCTTTGGGAAGACATCATATATGCATTGAACTATGCATTCGAAGCATCGAAAAGAAACATCACTAGACTTTCAGAACGCTCACAAATAAACAGCCGAAATGACAGATAGAACCATAACATCACCCATAGATATTGGAAAAATAAATGAGAAGGGAGACCCGATGTGTCAGAAAGACTTTGGATGAAGCATCCGGGAGCATCGACAAGTGTTTTCCAATAACATATACTGAGGTACATCTGATGTATCAAAATACTTTTTCAGAAGCACTGGACAAAGAAAATCGGGTGGCTAGAGCACTACGCCTCTGATACGTCGGATGAACTTTCAAGAGTGCATCCGATACATCGGGTAAAATAAAAGAAAGCTTCATTTGCAAAAACTTAAGTCATGAAATAACTCTTGGGAGATAAAGATAGAACTTCAAATATTTTCTAAAAAACTAAAAGAGTAAGGGGGCCCTAAAAAAAAAAATTGGGATGATAGTTGTAGGCGCAACAGGTTCTTCTATGGGCTTGTCTTCCTCCTCGTCCTCACAAAATGGTTTGTGAGCTATTTCTTTAGTTTGCATAGGATCAATCCTTTTTGGTTCTAATATCATGTTATGTATGTTCATTAAAGAAGCATCAAATTAATTGGATGAGTCAAATGAAGAAACTTAATTGTTATGCTCAATAGGAAATTTTGAAGATTCGTCTCTAATAATGATGGCTTTGTTGCGAGCATAGCCATATGAATTCTTAATATTTGAATAACGTTGAAGGAATAATAAGGAAGGATCAACCTCTTTCCTTTGTGTTGATCTTCTCCTTTGCATTCTAAACAATTAAAGGGGTTTTCCATTTCCCATTTATCTTCTTCTATAGGAAAAACATGAGTCTCTACATCATCTTCATCAATGTACTCATTTTTTAGTTCTTTCAAGTTATTCAAAAGGTTATCTTATTCATCACATAGATCTATATTTTTATTGGTGAGGGATTCCATTTCATCTTCTAATTGTATCACATATGGTTCATCGCCATTCTTCAGAGTTAAGTTATTCCCTAGAGATATTTAGAGAATCTGAATTGGATTTTTTGTCTTCATTTTATAAACTTATGGCTCCCTATCTTATTTATATATTCCATTAGATCATCTTTTATCTCTCGAAGAACAGATAATGCCTCTTTATACCAATTGTCCATGAATGAAGAGTGTTTGACACTCAAATTGGAAATTTTTAAAATTTTATTTTTACCAAGATGGTAAAAATTTGTTTAACGAGTTGATAAAAAAATAATGTCAAGAAGAATTGTTCCATTTGTGTCTATACATGAAGAGATGCCCTTTAATTCTTTATTTACTTATTAACTAATTAATTAAAAAATTATATTTATTTTCTTATTTTTTACTAACCAAGTAATGTTTAATTATTAATGATGATGGTTAATGTAACATCCCTGACCCTCTGACTGGCGAGGAGGACGCTACCAAACAAACAAGAACCTCTGGGCAGATAGCCCCATGAACATGAACAGGCATATAATGCTGAAATATAAAGCTTAAAACATAAAACATACTAAGATGCATAGTCCTTCATATACAGAGCAGAAGCAAACATACATTCATTCAAGCATACCACATGTTCATCATATTCATTACTCGGTAAATATAAATGCAGAGACGGAATAGTCAAGAATACTCATCTTAAAAAGAATTCATCCCGCAACCAGCTACGTCATTGCAATGTTCCACCCAACCATAGGTCAGTGTGCTCATCAACCTCTTAGAAACACTGCCACCCCTGAGCTAGACATGGTTCCTCAAGGAACAAGGGTCAAAGCAGGCTTACACATAGCCAAGGTACACGAATCAGCCAAGCCCACACAGTGGGGTTTATTAGGTCATCAAAGAGCTAGGAAAGGCTAAATGCTAAGCTGGTGGTCTCAATGGAGAGCTAAGGATGCCTACACCATAGCTAACCTGACTTCTAAGACATCCACATACCCATCAACAGGAATCAATTATTTCTCTGCTTCATAGTCCCTCAGGCCCTAACTTCCCTTTCTAATACTCTTCGAGGGTTGTGGAGAAGAAAGCCAGCAGTCTAACTCTGTTTGAGTGGCTCCAAACACCAGTTTTCTCAAGCATACCCAACCTCTAATCCTACTCTCAATAGTCCAAAGACCAACCACTGCATACCACAGTAAAAAAAACAGTTCATAGCTCTATGAAGAATATAAAGACAACAGGGTGATAACCCAAACAAAAGGGTGAACATAGCTCAGGTCAGACAAGATGATCAGAGTTGTTCTTGGCCCTAGCGTGGCCAAAACAACTCAGTGGCATCCAAAAGATGATTACATTCACAGCAACGAACAACGTGGGGGGAAACCACAACAAGCCACAGTTTCAGGGGAAGAACAGCAACCGATCTCACGGCTAAGCCACGGGAACATTACACAGCCCGAAAATGGAAGAGAAGTCTAATTCTCAATCTTTGATAAGGGAAAACAGGTACACAGACCACAAAACCATGAGGGTAACACACATACACACAGTCCGATAATACAAAAGGCAAATCAATCCTCTTCACAGGCCGGGGAAAGAACATAGCCCATCTCACAGTGAAGAACCACGGATACCGGTAATCGGTGAGAGAAGGGAGAATATACCAACCCCTGCATGCGTGAGATGGTCAATACAAAAACCATGAGTGGAAGAGTGGAGAGAATGGTAACCTCCCCCCTACCCTCTGCGTGAGGAAGAGCGATCTTGCTAGTGGAGTGTATGTGGGGTAAATATTGGAAGTCCTACCACCCACTACTCGCCAATCATAACTGCTTCCAACTAATTGAACATCAGAATTTTAGTGGGTGGTTGACACATGACAACTACCAACGGCTCCCACAGTTTAGACAACCCCCCCTTAACCTTAGGAATCATTCCCATTTCATTTAAGGTTGCACCGTCATAGCTGGTTGTAGGTTTATTTTAAATGATGTGCACATTTACATGATACCAAAACTATAATGTGCTAGATAGCACAATATACCATTGGCAACGATCCCTATTGCCGAGACATACACAACCAAATCGATGGTGGGGATTTTGCCTTTAGCTCCATGCCACGATTAATTACAAAGTATACATCATGTATCTTTTAATGTTACCGAGGTAAAAACTGGGATATTACAGTTAACATACACCAATACCAACTCTGGCCTATTGGACCTTAAGAATATTACTTAAATTGCTTTAAAATTTTATATCAATGTTCAAAAACATTAAAAATAAGTGTTTCTAGGTTGTTATAGTTTTGACAAGTTAGAAGGTTATGGAGGTTTGTATTGTACCAAATATTATGAATTTTTAGTCTAATGTGGGAGTATACATGGCATTCTAATAAAAAGACACTTTCATCCTCAACATGCGTAGTTTCATATAGATGGTAAGTCCTTTCCATCCATTTTGTTTTATAAATTGTCCATCACCGTCTTTTACTATGTAGCTCATGATATTTAATTCTTATCTTGGATATATTAATTTTCTTCTTTGAACTAGCTAACATTTAGAGATAGTTTTGATCTTCCAGATTAGGGCTAATGACCTCCTTATAGTATCTTATTTTCTTTAAACTATTAATTCTTTCATGTTGGTTTATTGGTCAATACTGAGGGGGGGTGAATCAGTATTGTTATATTTTTACTTAATTTAACCACTTATTAAATTTAACTTTAAAACACATAACAACAGTAATACACAAAACACAATTTTAATGTGGAATCCCAGTAGGGTAAACCATCAATACGTCCTATTTACCAATTGGAAGGAGGATACAACCCCCTGGTTCATCAACTACGACTGAAAGGATGCCACAACACCCTATTACCAATGAAAATTGGAAGGAGACTATGACCCCCTGGTTTTATCAGCTACAATTTAAAGGATGCCACAACACCCTATTTACCAATGCCAATTGGAAGGAGGCTATGACCCCCTGGTTTTATCAGCTACAACTTAAAGGAGGAAAAAAAACCCCTACAGGCTTGTTTCCTACCCTAACGCCACCTTGCCACCCTGATATGTTACTCACGATTTCTCTCCCACTAAATTCTGTCACATCCTTTGGTCTTTGATTCTGATCATACAATTCAAACTGTAGAGATGTCTTTCTTTCTTACTTAGGTCATTGCCTAACTACCTCTCAGCGTTTAAGCTTCTTTCAATAGTCGCGTCTCTTCAAACTGAACAAACACACCTTTCACTATTGCACCCTTTCATATTTGAAGATCACATCTTTTAGAACATCCTATCATGTTCTTCCATTGATCGTCCATCTCAGAGATTGTTTCCGCAGCTTGGAAACCATTTCCGCACCTCTGTCCAATCTTTGCAGGTACTTCCGCAATATCCATCTTCTTTCTGAAATGTCATCTTCTAGTTTCAATCATAGCCATTGATCCTATTTATAAGTCTCTCTAGACCATCAATATAATGCACAGATTCCCTCCTTGAAACCGTATTTTCGCACCATAGTTTCCTCATTAACGTTTCCCCACTGTTGATCTTCGTCGGGTGTTTGCTGACTGCTGATCTTCTATTTTACGGATTGTGGGATGCAGGAACAAAACTCTTCATAAATTTGAATTTCTTCTTTCCAAAATCGTCTTTCCACAGCACCAATTCCACATCATTGATCTCCCGTGGGTTATTCCATGACCGTCAATCTCCATACTGTGGGACGTCAACTGTAAGCTTTTTCCTTTCCGCAAGCTTCTTTCCACAATTTTCCTTCTGCACCATTGAGATTTTTTAGCGTAACTAACATCAGTCGTCTGATCTTTCTAGATTGCAGGATGCGATATGCGAGATGTAGAAACGTAACATTTTGACTTTCTACAATCTCCTTTCCGCAATTTTTCTTCGGCACCGTCGATATTTTGCAGAGTCTTTCCTAACCATTGATCTTGCAGATTGTGGGATGTAGGATGCGGAATCACACTTTCCTATGTTGGACTTCCACAATTTCCATTCTGTAAATTTGTTTCCGCATTGTGGGATGTGGGATTCAAAATCACACTTTCCTATTTTTGACTTCCACAATTTTCTTTCTGCAACTTTGTTTCCACATTTTCCTGGATTGTGATTTCCTTGCGGGTTTATCCCTGACCGTCCATCTTGATATCTTTTGGAACTTCATCCTTACACCTATATTTTGTGGAACTAGTCCTTAACCGTCGGATCTCGTGCGGGATCAATGCACACCGTTCAATCTTGACCTTTTTTTGAATCTTTAGCCTTCCCTCCTAATTTATGTAAACTTGGTCTTCACCGTCAAATCTAGTGTGGGTTGCTCCTTGACCTTCCATTATAGAACTAATGCGAAACTGCATTATCTCTTTGTGGATTATAAAAAAACTGATCCTCATTCATCGGATCTCATGCCGCTGACTATGCCACCTCATCATCGTTCCATTTTGTCTTTACTTTTACTTGTGTTGTGTTAACTCTGTGTTAAATTTTCCATGGTATCTTTTGCTTATCCTTTGTACTTAATAAGCAAATTTTCCATCACTACCTTAGTCTTTCATCATCATTAGGACACCATCATATTCCATGTCATCATATGTGTCATCCCACATCCTCAACTATGCCACGTGATGCCATCATATGTGTCATGCCTCATCCTCAACTATGCCATGCCATCCCATCACTACTTTAGTCTTTCACTAAGTTTGTCTTGCCATCATATCCATTGCTTATTCCTTTGTCATTCATGAACACCTTTGACATCAATGACTACTGTATACTCAAATCTGCCAGCAATATCCCCCTTTGGCATTGATGGAAACCTCTAAACATTCTCCCCCTTTGACAACAATGACAAAGGATAACCTATTATGCCAATGCTGCTCCTATTTTGATATAGGATTTCCTGTTTTTCTATTTTCTGAAAACTCCTCCTATCATCATATCTCCCTTTTAACTGAACTTGGTTATTTAACAGATGTATTATCATTTAACTTAACATTTCATGTTCTTGAATGATATTTGAATAGATAGATCCATGGACTCCCCCTGTCACTATGCTTCTTCTCGTTTGTCAACATTTTTTTGATAGAGTTTACACTCAGCAATTTTTCAACACTTCCATTTTTTGGTCTGGGTTACATGTTTTTTTTTTTAAACTATGTTCCTGCTACCATATCTAATGGTCTATCCTTCCTATATGTTAACGAGCTTCTGCTTTTACCAGAATTTCTCAACCCTATGCACTTATATCTTCATATAAAAAACTAGCATATACTGCTAGATTCTTTTGGATTTTAGATATATATTATCAATTGTCCAGAGACCCATAACTTTAGATCCTCAACATAGAGATTACTTTATTTTATTACATAGTTTCTCTAGTCTCAATATCTCGGACATAAAGACTCGTAACTTCAACCTTTTTCCTTTTTCAACGCTGAACTCATCTTGCTACCTTACCAATAGACTGAATTTTTATTTTTAGACTTGAGTTTTCTCCTGTGAACAATTTATGTGTCATGACCTCAAATACTAAGTGAACATAATCATCTTTATCTTCTACTTGATTGCATACATCATGGTCTTCATCACTCTCACATTTTTTTGTTCTCACATTACTTCATACTTTCTCTTATGTCATCCATACACCAACCTTGATCACCTATCATCTTTGAAGAAGATAGGTTTTAGTATACTTCAACATTAGACACCAATTGAGTTTTTTTTTCTTGATAGCAATTGGAATTTTTTGACTTTAACTCCCCCTAAGTATAAGATCCCTTCTAATGTTATTTTAAGGGTTTCTCTTTTCTTAAATCATGAGAGACCTTTCTAGAAATGAATCCCACAGTCATCCCTACA
This sequence comes from Pseudotsuga menziesii, assembly GCA_001517045.1. Taxonomy (NCBI): domain Eukaryota; kingdom Viridiplantae; phylum Streptophyta; class Pinopsida; order Pinales; family Pinaceae; genus Pseudotsuga; species Pseudotsuga menziesii. The sequence goes on along the minus strand of LPNX010402437.1, from coordinate 76,092 downwards.
TCCTTCTTCGTCGCCTTCATCTTTATCGGTGTATTCTTCTACATCACTAAGTAGAATTCCCTCATGATGAGTGTCATTTTTATCTGTGACCTCATTATTCTCAACATCAACTACAGAGACTTCATTAATGACTGAAAGTTGTGTTTCTTCTAAAGGTTTTAATTCTTTCATCCACACCATTTTAGGGGGTGTACTATTTTCTTGTCCTTCACCATGCTCTACATTGGTGTCTTGTTTCCTTTTCATCCTTTGACTCTGCAGTCAGCCATGTTGTGACCAAACTTATTATAGCAATGACAATAACCATGAAATTTTTCTTTATCCATAAGAGGTCTTTGGTCTCTCTGTTTCCTAACTAGGATTTTCTTCCACTATCTCTGAACTTCTACTGGCGCATCACAATTTAGCTTACACTTTCTAGCCAAGTGTACAAAGTTATTACATTTGTAACACTCTATATCAAACCTTTGGAGAAGTACAAAATGGTTATGATTCCTTACCTTCGTATTTTTAAATGCATCCTTCTTGTACTCATGAAATTTTTCATAAGCCTTGCATTTCAGGGCTTTATGACCAAAGTTATTATAGGAATAACAATGACCTAGAAAGATTTTCTAATTTATATTCATTACTTCTCTCTTGGGCTCCTCATGAGTTCTATCTTTGTCATGAAAGGATAGATCATGTTCTTTGCACTTTTCCTTTTTAATAGGACCCTTTAGTACTTTAGCATAGCTTTTTGTACTTCCTATCTGATTAGTGAGTGGGGAATTCTCTGGCTTCTTCTCTTTAACGAACCCCAAACTAGACCTATCACTTGATGGTCTTTGGCTACTCAGAATGTCATCTAGAATCCTTGAGTTGTTCTCAAAATTTGATTTAATGGATTTTTCATCAACTCCTTCTCTAAGTCGAGAAATTTCTTTCTCAAGTTTTTCAGAATCTTGAATTATCTTCCTTAGAAGAACTATTAGATCTTCCTCACTCTTCTTGGCCTCTTGCAGTTGGTTTCTTAAATCAGTAATACTCCGATTTTTCTCTTCTTGGTATTTAGACACTTTCTCTTTCAAAAATTTGTTTCTTTTCCTGCATCTTTCAATTTCATCTACAACATCCATGTATTGAGCTTCTATGTCCACTTCTGATTCCTCATCTGAGTTTGTTGTTCCTAAAAACATGATTTCATTATCTTCATTCATTTCCTCATATTCACTTCCTTCTTTGAAATAGAAATTCTTCTTTTTCTCTTTATACTTATTTCTACCCTTATGACAACACGATTCTTCATGGTCACTCTCCTCTTGTTTTGGGTAGCAACACTTATGGGTAAAATGTCCAATCCTTCCATAGTTAATACATTTCAAGGGAATTTTAACTTTGTATTTCCCAGTGCCTTTATTAAGTCTACTTACAAAAAGGGATTGCTCATCATCTAGATTTTCTGATTGATTTTTGGAAGTGACTTTAAACACTGCTTCTATCTTTATCCTTCCCAGTTCTCATCTCATAAGCAGTGATAATTCCATGCAGCTCATCTACTGTCACCTTTTTAAGGCCATCTCATTCCTCTAGGGTGGAAACCTTTGAGTCATATCTCATTGGTAATGTTCTTAATATCTTGCTTATCACTTCTTTTTCTTTCAATTTTCCTCCAAGACCTCTAATAGAATTAACCACCTCATCTACATGAAGAAGGTATTCCCCAATATTCTCTTCTTCTCTCATTTTGAGGCTTTCAAATTGACCTTTATATGCCTATAGTTTCGATTCTTTGACCTTAGATGATCCTTCATAGATAATCTTCAACTTATAATAGGCTTGTTTGGAATATTTGCATTGCATAACCTTAGTAAACACAGTGTTTGTTAATCCACTCAAGATTGCATTTAGGGCTTTGGCATTGCCTTCATATTCACCTAGTTCAAGTGTGTTTGTAGGGTATAGGTTTCCTATGTTACGTTATTTTTTAGTTGCTGCCCAAACCTTCCATCCTAGGGACATCTGATGAAACCTCATTCTTACACTCAAGTATGCATAGTTTTCTCCTGTAAATAGTGGATTTATGTTAGTGGCCAATCCTTCTTGTTGATCCATGGTGTTTATATAAAGGATCTACCTTCCAGTAGTTAAACTGTGTTGAAGGAACCCACTGTGATACCAATTGTTGGTTTATTGGTCAATACAGAGAGGTGTTATATTTTTTACATTAATCTAGCATAACATTAGGATCTTTAACTGAGAGAACAACAAGCACAACAATCAAACGCAAGAGACAATGAACACAGTGTTTTTCCTCAAGGAAACCATAAATAGAGAAAACCCTGCAACTTCCTTAGAGATAGAATCAGCATCAAAAGTAAAACCCCAAAAATAGTAAGATGATCTCCTGATAGCAGTAACCTCTTTCTTCCTTTCCCTAGTGTCTTTATCTTCCTCAGCTATGCACTACAACTGAGTGTGGATGAGTGTGTGATAAATAGAGATGCTAGCTCTCTATTTATACTAATTCTCGACTTGAATAAACCCTACTAGGGCCAACCTCTCTAGGAGAGTCTAATAACCCTAGTGCCCTGGAACTGTGGGGACTTTAACCCTTAGACAATAGGAGGGTTACCCACCTTGACTTGACATGACTTGTTTACATTATAGAAACTCCCGATAGGAACAAAGAGGCATGACATGACTCAAGTACATTACAAATACATCCCGTAATAAACATCAAGTTACAATACATAAGAAATACAAGTGAATACATTCCAAAGTTACAATTACATCAACACTCCCTCTTAACTAGGAAGGTATTCTCTCGACACAATTTAACAGCACAAGTCTTCTTCTCTGTGTCATTTGGGTCATCGTCAAGATCTAATCATCTTCATCTTCAAGTCATATTTCATTATCAGATCCGGATCATCACTTGATCTAGATCATCATTGGACATCATCACTGGATTTGGATCATCACTCGATCTGGATCATCACTGGACATCATCACTGGATCTGGATCATCACTCAATCTAGATCATCACTAGACATCATCACTGGATCTAGATCATCACTGCTAATTCATCATCACTAGATCTATATCCTCACTCGATCTGGATCAGTAGCATAGGTGCTATCTCATGATTCTTCTCGTCACAGGAAGTTCTATAGAGCCAACCCTTTTTCATGCTAGTTGTAGGCCTAGCCTCCATGTAGGTATTTATCAGCACTTATATCTGACCCTAAGTCAGAATGGCCTGTCCAACACTTACATCTGACCTTGACTCATCAGAATGGCACGCCCAACACTCACATCTGACCATGAGAGGAACTTAATCCCCTCATCATATCAGAATGGCCCATCCCTTACATCTGACCATGGAAGGAACCTCATCCTCTCCCATGTCAGAATGGCCTATCCCTTACATCTGACCTACTCATCAGAATGGCCCAGCACTGATATCTAACCTACTCATAAGAATGGACCAGCACTTATATCTAACCTACTCATTAGAATGGCCGAGCACTTATATCTGACCTACTCGTTAGAATGGCCCAGCACTTATATCTTACCTACTCGTTAGAATGGCATGCACTCACATCTGATCTTGTAGGAACCAATCCTACAGTCACATCAAAATGGCCCCCAGTCCCAGACTGAGCTATTTGGTAATTGACCAGGTGCCTCCATTCTCCCAGAGAATGGCATCAGCCCTTATATATGATCAAGTGGGAACCAATCCCTCAATCACATCAGAATGGCCATGCGCTCACATTTGATCATGTAAGACTACATCTTATAGTCATTTTAGAAAGGCCCTCTGTCCCTGACCAAGTATTCCTGGTAACTGATCATGCACCTCCATTCCAAGAATGGAAACAGCCCTTACATATGATCATGTAAGAACCAATCCTACAGTCATATCAGAATGGATCAACACTCATATCTGACATGGAAGCAACCAATCCTCTCACCATGACAGAATGGCTCAGCCCTTACATCTGACCATGGAAGGAACTTAATCCTCTCACCTTGTCAGAATGAATCTGGGTCTCATCATTTCCCCTGGGAGGAAACCTTGATCTAGAGAACACCAAGCTTCTCCCTTAATTACTCAAACTTCACCCTAGCCAATGGCTTCATCAAGACATCAGCTATATGTTCCTTCATCGCAACATACTGAAGCTTCACTGTTCATCTCTGCACCATATCCCTGATATAGTGATACTTGATATCGATATGCTTCGACTTGTCATGGAACACTGGATTCTCTTAAAACTTCACACAACTCTAGTTATCACAATATATACAAGTAGCATCCAGCTGGAGATCAAATAAAACAGACAGTATCTTCCTCAGCGATACTGCCTCACAACTAGCTGAACAAGATACGACATACTTTGCTTCAGCTGTACTCAGTGCCACACAGGATCACTTCCTGCTAAACCAAGAGATCACACCTAATCCCATACTGAAGCAACACCCTGAAGTGCTCTTCCTATCGATGGCACTACCTGCCCAATATGAATCAACATAACCCTCCAGGTTAATCTTCTGACTCGCCTCATACTTGAGCCCATAATGAATTGTACCCCTTAGGTACCTTATAATATGCTTTGCAGCAATCAAGTGAACATGTCTCGGATCTGTTAGGAACTGGCTCAAGGTGTTCATAGCAAAGAAAATGTCTAGTCTTATGTTTGTCAGATACATCAAGGACCCAATCATCTAACTATACACCATAGCATCAACTGCTTCTGATGAAGCATCACTCAATAGCTTCAATTTCGATGCCGTAGGTGTGGCCATAGCCTTGTAGTCCATCATCCCAAACCTCTTCAGGATCTCAACTGCATAATTCCCTTGTCCAAGGGATATTCCATCTGCATTCTGCCACACCTCCATGCCTAGAAAATAGTGCATCATTCCCCCAAGTCCTTCATTTCAAACTCGGCAGCAAGATTTCTATATGTATCAGCAATCAACACATCCATACCTATTACAAACAGATCATCTTCATATAGGAGGAGCATCACTGGGTTTCCTTCTTCAACCTTGTAGTAAAGGTTGGAATCTACCTTACTTTGGTAAAGCCCAAACTGGATAGAAAGCTGTCAATTCTACCGTACCATGTCCTGGGTGCCTATTTCAAACCGTACAGGGATTTCTTCAATATACATACATGAGACTCCCTGTCATGTGTCTCAAAACCAAGTGGTTGTTCTACATACACTTCCTCTTCTACTACACCATTCAAGAAAGCAGTGTTGACATCCATTTGGTGTATCCTTCAATTCATCACTGCAGCCAAAGAAAGTACTGATTTGAAGGAAGTGTATCTAGCTACAAGTGCAAATGTTTCTTCATAATCTATTCCTTCTTTCTTGGAGAAACCACGAGCCACGAATCTTGCTTTATGTTTTTCTATGCTACCGTCTACAGCATGCTTGATTTTGTAGATCCATTTGGAAGTTACAACTGACTTCCCTTCTAGTCTTGGGACAACATCCTAAACATCATTTTTCATGATCGATTGATACTCTTCAATCATAGCATCCTTCCATTCTTTTCGTTCTGCCGCTTCTTCATAATTGGAAGGTTCTTTATCAATGAAATCACATAGTAATGCTACATATCTGGAGCAAGATCTGGTCCTCTTTCTTTCTCTATGATTCTCTTCTGGAGCCCCATATCTTTCTACACATTGGATAGCTTCTTATACCTGAGAAGGTTTCCTCTTGTGAGGATTCTTCTCTTGAGGTGGATCTACAGGTCTTTGTGGTTCTTCGAATTCTCGATCTTCTTCTTGATTTTCTTCATTCATGGTTGTGTCATGAATTCTGGGTGCTTCTGCTTCTTCAGGTTCTTCTATAGATTTCTTTCTCGATTTGTTGTAAGCTGTATATTCATCAAATGTCACATCCCTACTGATATCAATCTTCTTGAATTCTGGGGAAGATATTCTTTAAGCCTTCGAGCTTTCAGAGTATCCCACAAATATACCCTTCTTTCCTGAAGGATCTAGTTTTCTTCTCTTCTCTTTTGGAATGTGTATGTACATAGGACAGCCAAATATTCTGAGATGGATGACTTCTGGTTTCTTGTCGGAGAATACTTCTTCAGGAGTCTTGTTCTCGATTACTCTATGTGGAGTACGGTTCTGTACATACATCATTGTTCTGGAAGCTTCTGCCCAAATATGCATAGGAAGATCTTGATCATGAAGCATAGCTCTTGTAGATTCCATGATAGTTCTGCTCTTCCATTCTGTAATCCCATTCTGCTGTGGATTATAAGGAGTGGACAACTCCCTCTTAATCCCTGAGTCTTTGCATAACTCTTTGAATTCATTTGATGTGAATTCTTCACCATTATTTGATCGAAAGGTCTTAATATTCTTTTCAGTGTGATTCTCGATCAAGGCTTTGAGTTCCTTGAACTTGTTGAATACTTCATCTTTGCTCTTCATGAAGTAAATCCATGTCTTCCTAGAAAAATCATCAATAAAAGAAAGATAGTATACATACCCACTTAGAGAACTTGATGACATTGGACCACATACATCGGAGTGGATGATTTCCAAGATTCCTTTTGCCTTGCTCTCACTACTTGGAAATGTCTTCTTTGTATTCTTTCCTTTTGCAAATTCTTTGCAGACCCTGTCATGTTTTGCTCGAATTTTTGAAAGACCTTCAACAACTTTTCTTTCAAGTGGTAGTGCTCTATAATGCACATGTGTAAGCCTTCTATTCCAAATCTCATTTGGCTCTACTATGTCATGGACCAAGGCTTGTTCTGGATGGCCCTTTAATTTGTACAATCCTCCTTCTTGTTCTCCAATCACTACTACATCATCGATAGTATTTCCTCTTGGCCACATGATGACTTGACCATCTATAAATGTAACCCTCATTCCTTTTGCATCTAATGCAAATATGGAGAGAAGGTTCTTCTTTAGTCCTGGTACAAACAATACTTCTTTCATTGTCATAGAATTTCCAGAGTCTAGCTTATAGGAGGATTCCCCACTACCTTTTAGTGGATATTGGTAGTCATCTCTGAGCTTCACCTTGTGAGGTGATTCATGTTCTGATAGTCTCACAAAGGATTCCTTGAATCGTGAAATATTCTTGGAAGCCCCACTTTCTATAATCCAATCATTGCTTCCATGTGTGATATTTCCCATGAGAGCGAAAATCAAAACATTTTCTTCATCACTTGAAGAATCTTCACTTTCATATTTGGTCTTCTTTGTGGAAGGTTCATCATCCTCTACAGCATGAGCATGATGTCTTCTTTTGTTATTTTTCTTCTGGTGAGAGTTTCTCTTGCTTTTAGGACAATCTCTTGCAAAGTGTCCTATTTCATCACAAGTATAACATCCGAGTTGAGATTTATTATGAGAAGAGTGCTTACCTTTAGAATGATGATGATGATGGTCCCTTCTGGGTTTCTTGGATTGAACTGTGAGAGCTTG
>LPNX010402437.1:22037-48376 GCA_001517045.1 Pseudotsuga menziesii | reverse complement strand
GGGTTTGACTTACCCCGACACCCCTAAGACTATTTTGACCCATCGCTCCACTTACAAATTAACCGCGGAGTTACCCCCTATGGAGTATGCGCTCCAACATAAGGTCATCTCGTTCCTCTAGGGTAGAAACCTTTGAGTCATATCTCATTGGTTATGTTCTTAGTATCTTTCTTATGGCTTCTTTTTCTTTCAATTTTCCTCCAAGACCTCTAATAGCATTAACCGCCTCATCTACATGAAGAAGGTATTCCCCAATATTCTCTTCTTCTCTCATTTTGAGTCTTTCAAATTGACCTTTATATGTTTACATTTTGGATTCTTTGACCTCATATGATCCTTCATAGATAATATTCAACTTATCCCAGGCTTGTTTGGTAGATGTGCATTGCATAACCTTAGTAAACAAAGTGTTTGTTAATCCACTCAAGATTGCATTTAGCGATTTTGCATTGCCTTCATATTCACCTAGTTCAAGTGTGTCTGTAGGGTATAGGTTTCCTATGTTGTGTTCTTTTTCAGTTGCTTACCAAAGCTTCCATCCCAGGGACATCAGATGACACCTCATTCTTACACTCAAGTATGCATAGTTTTCTCCTGTAAATAGTGGAGGTCTGTTAGTGGCCAAGCCTTCTTGTTGATCCATGGTGGTTATATAAAGGATCTACCTTCTAGTGGTTAAATTGTGTTGAAGGAACCCGCTCTGATACCAATTGTTGGTTTATTGGTCAATACTAAGAGGGGTGGGTGAATCAGTATTGTTATCTTTTTACTTAATTTGACCACTTATTAAATTTAACATTAAAACAAAAAACAACAAGAATACAAAGAACACAATTTTAACGTGGAAGCCCAATAGGGTAAACCACCAATATGTCCTATTACTGCAAAATTGTTATTTACAAATAGTTTTTTCTACTAATACAGACCAGGATGGTATTACATCCTATTTACCAATACCAATTGGAAGGAGGCTACAACCCATTGGTTTATCAGCTATGACTGAAAGGATTCCACAACACCCTATTACCAATTCCAATTGGAAGGAAGCTACAACCCTCTGGTTTTATCAGCTACAGCTGAAAGGATGCCACAACACCCTATTTACCAATGCCAATTAGAAGGAGGCTACGACCCCCTGGTTTTATCAACTACAACTGAAAGGAGGCAACAACCCCCTTCAGTCCTGTTGCCTGCCCTAGGGCCACCCTGCCACCTTGATATGTTACTCATGATTTCTCTCCCAGTGAATTTTGTCACACCCTCTGGTCTATGATTCTGATCATATAATTCAAACTACAGAGACGTATTTCTCTCTTACTCAGGCCATTGCCTAAATACCTCTCAGCGTTTAAGCTTCTTTAAATAGTTGTGTTTCTTCAAACTAAATGAGCACACCTTTCACTGTTTTTCCCTTTCAGATATGAATATCACATCTTTTAGAATGTCCTATCACGTTCTTCCATTGGTCCTCCACCTAAGATATTGTTTCCACAACTTGGAAACCATTTCCGCACCTTTATCCAACATTTGTAGGTGGTTCCACAATATCCATCTTCTTTCTGCAATGTCATATTCGATTTCTAATCGGAGCCGTTGATCCTATTTCTAAGTCTCTATGGACCATCGATCTAACGCACAAATTCCCTCCTTGAAACCGTATTTTCGCACCACAGTTTCCTCATCAACGTTTCCCCACCGTTGATCTTCGTCGGACGTCTTCCTAACCGTTGATCTTCTATTTTGCGGATTACGGGATGCGAGAACTCAATTTTTCAAAAATTTGACTTTCTTCTTTCTACAACTGTCTTTCCGCAATCATATTTCCGCAACACCAATTCCGCACTGTTGATCTCCTTTAGGTTCTTCCATGACCGTCGATCTCCATATTGCAGGATGTGGACTGTACGCTTTTGCCTTTCTATAAACTCCTCTCTGCAAGCTTCTTTCTACAATTTTCCTTATGCGCCATCGATCTGTTTTAACAGAACTAACTTCAGTCATTGGATCTTTCCAGATTGTGGGATGCGTGATGCAGAAACATAACATTTTGACTTTTCGCAAGCTCCTTTCTGCAATTTTTCTTCCGCACCATCGATCTTTTGTGGAGTATTTCTTGAACATTTATCTTTTGGATTGTGGGATGTGGCATGCGGAATCACACTTTCCAATGTCGTACTTCCACAACTTTGTTTCCGCATTGCGGGATGCAAGATGCAGAGTCACACTTTCCTAATTTGGACTTTTGCAATTTCCTTCCGAAACTTTGTTTCCTCATTGTGGATTGCTGGATGTGGGATTCAAAATCACACTTTCCTATTTTGGACTTCCTCAATTTCCTTTTGCAACATTGTTTCCGCATTTTCCTGGATCGTTGATTTCCTTACGGATTTATCCCTGACCATCTATCTTGATATCTTGCTGAACTTCGTCCTTCCACCTATGTTTTGCAGAACTGATCCTTAATTGTCGGATCTTATGCGGGATCAATTCCCACCTTTTGATATTGATCTTTTTTAGAATATTTAGCCTTCCCGCATAATTTATGTAAACTTGATCTTCACCTTCAGATCTAGTGTGGGTTGCTCCCTAACCGTCCATTATAGAACTATTGTGGATCTGCATTCTCTCTTTGGGGATTATACAAAAATCGATCATTATTCATCAAATATCATGTCGCTGACTATGCCACCTCATCATCATGTCATGTCATTAGTACCTTCGTCTATGCCACCTCATCATCATGCCATTTTGTCTTGTTAAGTTTTTAATGGTTATCTCATATCTTATCACATTTAGCATCATAACAGCATAACCATAAGCCAAAATATCACTAAAAGATAGACAAGCACAACCACACAAAAGAACACAAATATTTATCCTTGAAAACCCTCATGGGGAAGAAAACCCAGCAAAAAATTCCTCTGTATAAGATGTATAAAAGATAAAACCAAAACCGGGTGTTCTCCTCCTTCTGTTCTCTCTCTCTCTCTCTCTCTCTCTCTTCTATGCGCTACACAAGTGAGTGAGTGTCCGTGTTCAAATAAGAACCATATTTCCTCTATTTATACTAATTGTCAATTGACTTTTTGCACTAGACAAGTCGATACCAATAAATTGTTTGGGCCAAATTCACCTAGGAATACTCAAAAACAATATATTATATTATTTATTAGGGTACTAAAGACCCGACACAAGTGGAGGATTTACCTCATGACTCTATGATGACCAAATACAGTATTAAAACCCCATAAGAGGAATAATAACATCTCCCTTGGGTTACATCAGTAAAATACATTTAGAATATCCTTTGAAGTTACAATATTTCAACACTCCCCCTTAATGAGAAGGTTATTCTACTGACATCATCACAAACAATAGGAGAAGAGAGAGATAGCTACAATAATACATCGAGGTAATACATCTATATGTCACAAGAAGTTTTCCACAATTAGTAACTTGGAATAGTTACTCTTTATCTTCTTTATCACATGATCACTTGATCCTTTTGCAGCAACACTTCGATATTTTGATCCTTCGTAGCAACACTTCGATCTTCTAATCCTTTGCAATAGTACTTCGATCTTCTGATCCTTTACAGCAGCACTTTGATCTTCTTGATCCTTTGCAGCAACACTTTTATCTTCTGCGGTAACCTTCGGACCTTCTTGATCCCTTGTAGCAACAATTCGATCCTTTCGATAATCATCATCATCAACAGCAATAATTTGAGCAACATCATCAGCAATACTTTGATCTTTTTATCATCATCATCAGTAGCAATAATACTTTGAGAAACATCATCAACAATACTTTGATCTTTCAATCATCATCATCATCAGAAGAAATAACCTGCAATCCACAATACGAAGACGAAAGTCTACGTATCACTTTAGGACTTAAGTCCATGGATGATACAATCCTACCACTTTCTCGAAGACCAAAGTCTCTGGATACTATTACGGGATAATCACTCCCTATCACTTTAGGACTTAGGTCCAAGGATGATGTAGTCCTACCACATTCTCGAATACCGAAGTCTCCAGATACTATTATGGGATAATCACTCCCTATAACTTTAAGACTTAGGTCCAAGGATGATGCAATCCTACCACATTCTCGAATACCGAAGTATCTAGATACTATTATGGGATAATCACTCCCTATCACTTTAAGTCTTACATCCAAGGATGATGCAATCCTGCTTCTTTCTCAGAGACATAATTCTACGGATCACTTTAGGACAAGTGTCCAGGGATGATAAAATCCCACTTCTTTCTCAAAGACAGAAATCTACGGATCACTTTAGGGAAAGCGTCCAGGGATGATACAATCCCACTGCAACATCACTGCTCCCCCTTTTGGGGAAGGTCTTTTCGAACTACACCAAGCTTGTCAGGGAAGCTTGGTCACCACATCAGTAACTTGATCATCGATACTCACATACTGGAGTTTTATGTCTCCCTTCGGTACCATATTCCACATGATTCTTTGTCATCTCTATTAAAATTTGGTTTTCACAAAGAAACACTGTGGTATTCATGTCAAATACTCCTGACATCATATTTCTGAAGCCATTACGCTTCCCAAATAGTGGAGCAAGTTTCAATGTGCTATTCTTCAGTTGTACTGAGAGCAACACTGGACTAAACCATGATATCATGGTGGATCCCAGAAAATAACATCCACCTGAGGTGCTCTTTCTATCTGCGGCACTTCCTGCCCAAGCTAAATCCATATATCCATATAATCTGTAGTCATGATTTCTACCATAGTAAAGTCCCAAGTCTGTCATACCTTTTACGTACCTCATCACATGCTTTGCAACTATCAGTGAGCACATCTAGGGTTACCTAGATACTGACTCAAGGTGTTCACAACAAAGCATATATCTGACCTTGTGTTCATTAGATACATCAACAACTCAAAAATATGTCTTTACTGAGTCATATACACTAACTCTGATGTCTCATTAGACAACAGCTTCATGTTATCATCCATGGGTGTGGCCATGGATTTACAATCCAACATATCAAATCTTCTTTAATATTTCCACAGCATACTTTTCCGGTTCAGAAATATTCCCTCTAAGCTCTTCCACACTTCCATCTTGAGGAAATAAAGCACCAATCCAATATCTTTTCATCTTGAATTCTTCAGCTAGATTCTTCTTGCAATCTGTGATATGTTTCTCATTTCCAATCAGAATTAGATCATCCACATACAACAATAGTATGTCAGGTTCATAATCCATAACCTTAAGGTAAAGGTTAGGATCAACTTTACTCTTGGTAAAGTCCATGCTTTCCAAGAAGCTATCTATTATTCTATACCAAGCTCTAGGAGCTTGATTCAATCCATACAGAGTCCTTTTCGACTTACATACATGAGTCACTCTGTTTTCAACTTCAAATCCTTGTGGCTATTTGATGTAAACCTCTTCCTCAATCACACCATTAAGGAAGGCTTGTATTTACATCCATCTGGTGTACATCATGGAAGCAAGTGCCATGATAGTTCTGATGGAAGTGTACATTGCTCCCTGGAGCAAGTGTATCTTCATAATCAATTCCCTCTCTTTGAGAGAATCCTCTAGCCACAAATCTTTCCTTACTTCTATCAACAACATATTTTATCTTGCAAATCCACTTGGAAGATACCACACTCTTGCTTTCTGGTTTGGGTACTATATCCCAAACATCTTTATGGTATTCTTCCATCATTGTATCTATCATGAGTTCATTCTGTCAGGTCATCGACATATCCTAGTATCCGCATTCAACCTTGAAGTTTGGAACCCACTTTACTCTTGGTAAAGTCTCGGTCCATCAGGAAGCTATCCATCATGTCATACCATGCCCAACTCAGAGATCTTCTGTAGTCACTCCCCCTGAAGTGGAGAATCATCTTCCCTCTGCATTCTATACTGGAGTGACAGGTAGCATTCTCAGCTACTATGTATCCATCTCAGGTTACTAGATACCAATATTCCTTTATCTTGAACTTTGTCAAAAAATTCCTCTTGCACCCATCTGTGAGCTTGTTGTCTTCTATAGGTTTCCATATTCAACCTTGCAACAAAGGTTAAGATATTCATCACTCTAGGTGATATGTCAAGCTCCTAGATGTGTTTTTCTATGGGTTCCTTCTGAGCTCATACAAAGCATATTCTGTACAGGCAGCTCTTTACTCGATATATACTTTTACTGAAGAGGTGTGTCTAGTCAATAGAGTATGTCATTCCATAGTCTATTCTTTCTTAGACAAACCGTAAACCTTTCTTTATGCACTTTTTTCTTGTAGATCCATATGGAAGAAACTATAGAATTCCCTTCAGGGCTCAGATCCATTATCGTAGACATCACCCCCCATGACCAACTGTAACTCTTTGATCATAGATTCTTCCATAGCCGAAAAAGTTAGCATCAATGATGTCACTCAACTGTGTTACACAACTAGAGTACGTCTGAGACCTCTTACTTTGGTTTGGAAGTCTCTCCATACTTTTCTTCATCTTGAGTTATCTCTCGTACCCAAGGTGGTCTTCATTTTCTGAGGTGGATCTATTACTTTCTGAAGCTCTTTCTTTCGTCATGGTGTCTCTGACCCTGGGAGCTTCAGGTTCATGTTTATTGGAGTGAATCTTGAATTGTCATCGCTTGTTCTTCATAACAAGTCTCATCTTTCTTTTCTTGTAGGTGGTTGTGCATGACTTTTCCTACAAGTCAAATGCACTAGTTTCATGGTTAGAACCATTTCATAGAGCATATGCATAACAACAAATTCTTATGCATCATGCAACTGTTTATCCAATACAACATTCATCCATATCTCAAGGAAAATTTCTAGATGCCTTCCATCTCTACCATAACATCATTGAGATTGTGCACTAATCCAATATGTCAGCAAAAAGGTTTTGGTACAGGGGGTTAGACCAAAACCAACCCAACCATCACCTCTAGGATCTAGTGGCTCCTAAACTTAGAAGGATAGAAAAATTTAGCCAAATGGCCAAATTTTGTGCTAAAATTGCCTCCACACAATTTTTCCTCCACAATCGTCATTCCACAACTCTGTTTCCGCAACAGAGTTTCCATTGTCGAGTTGTGGGATGCGGGATCTCAAAACACCCAAAGTCACGCTCCGCAACTTTCATTCTGCAATGGCCTTCCTGAAATCAGGTTGCAGGATGTGGGATGCCAACTTCCCAAAGTTGCTCCCCCACAAATTCTGTTCTAAAACAACCTTCCCGAAATCGGGTTGTGGGATGCCAACTTCCCAAATTTACTCCTTCACAACTTTCCACCTGCAAATCTTTTTCCGCAATTTTTCCCACCGTTAAATCTTTTCGTTGCAGCCTTCACCACAACCGTCGATTTTCCTTTTTATGGAGATCACCCAAACCTTGGTGGATCTGTTATCTCCCTCGCAACTCAAGTTGTGAATTCCTCCTTGACCATCAGATCTACATCTATGGATCCAATATCCACCATCCATCTTCTGCAAAAACTAGTTAAGTCAGAAAACTTGTGTTTTGCATGGATTTGATCAAAGAATTGATCAATCCATCTTTCAACCTCCTCAATACATCAGTCAAGTAACCCTATGCATGCATCTACCCTATCCTTCAATGATTCCAAGAAATCCAACTCTTAAACTAATAATTGCAGAGAAATCTACAAATATTCATGAAAACACCGAAATTGCTTTGCACAGCTACACTGCTCAAATTAATGCATAAATATAGACTACTAGCACTCAGAACACATGGATAACTCCTCCTATTAGGTAAATAAAAGAAAATACACACAAATATTGGCCCACTTTCATCTTCTTCAAATATTTACAAGTCAGTACAGACACAGGTCTGGCTGTCTCTCTGCAAAACACATTTTTCTTCTGAAAGATGGAACCCTTTCAACCTCTACAACCTAGCTATTTAATCTACTCTTCTACCCCTCTACTGAGTCAGTCCTGTAACAAATTTACAAAGCATGATGTGAAAAACGCCTCTATCTAAACAAATGGTTCAGCGACTGATATCCACGCGGGGAGTCACTACTCACTATTATTCCTACAACTTTAACAACCTATGACTAAGCAGAATGACTCATCACTATCTAGAATATTCATAAAACATAGGTTATTTACAATGTAATAGTCTAGGGACTATTAAATCAAAATGTGTAGACCCCTTCCTAGGCCTGATCTAGAATTGAACTTGGAATTTGAAATGGAGAGCAGGATGCTCCTACCTTAGACTCCCCAAGAAAAAGAAATATGACATCCAGGTCATAGTCTTCCCGTTGCAATATACCTGGATCCCAAACTTTGTTTTGGAGTTATTGTTTTTCATTAATCCTGTAATGAACTTCCAAGTATTCCACAGTCATCCAAATAACTTCATGTACCTCATCATTACCGTTTCTCTTACATCTTTGCATGAGGTGCCATAACTCATCTATCTCCTCATCTAGTCTATTTATGTGCTGAATTTTTCCTATCCGGATGCCCTCCTCCACTGCGACCTTCATTTGCTCAGAAGTATAAAGAACTTCCAAATCCTTCCTCCATTGCTACAATACAATAATGTCATTTCTGCACCTTTCAACATCTTCAGTCCAGTCTTGAGTTGTCATATTGTCTCTCAAGACAACTTCTTCCTCTGCATTTTCCTTTAGGAAATGAAAGGAAATTTGACTGCTACCAAGAAACCATGGTTCATCATTCACCATCCCAACTATCCACTTGTCGAATACCTCTAACAAAGTCAACAAATAGATATGTAAAATATAGACATTCCACATGTCCATGATTTTACCTTCATCTTCATCCTCTTCAAACTATTGAACAATGTTCAACAACTATCCTTTTGTTCCACCTATGTAACCTGCAGTTAAACACATATTATTAGTTTGAAAAACATAAGGCACTTCATCCTCTACTGTTGCCTTCTCCTCCATCTTTTCATGCTGCACTATTCTTCAAAATAGTCTTTGAGATCCTCAGTAGACCTCACTTCAACATCCTCTTCTCCCATCTCATCCTCTTATTCAAGGTACACACCTTTATTAGGTTCACACATCACATGAACTTCCTCATGCTCAGCTGTCCTGAGCCTTTCCTCTTCCTTCACCCAAAAATTATGCTTGTGCTTGAGATCCCTAGCACATAACCTCTTTCGAGGCCATTGTACCTTATTCTTCAAACTCCATACATAGTAATGACCTCCTGTAGCTTCCTCATGCAACAGTTCAATCACCTTACTAAGCCTTTCCTTCAGCTCAGCAACCTCTCTGTCAAATTTGCTTTGAATCATCCTCTTGACACCATTTGTTCTGGCATCTTCCCTTGTTCTATTGTGGCTTCTTCTTGAACCCTTTAGATGACTTTCAGTAGCCACCTTCCATACCACCTCCATGAGATTTCCCACACTCATGATGAACTGCAAACAATCCTACCCTCTCAACACCTCATCAAGATTCCTCCTACTTGACTATTGTCATTTTCTTGGTTCTCACATAGAACCTTCAAGCACTCGCTATGCTCTCTATAGTCTTTGAGCTTTGCATTCACTTCCTACAACACTCTGCTATGAGGGTTCCCGTACCACAATGTCCTTCTCAACTCCTTTGGTCAGAAATCAACATTCTATCCCCATCTTGCAAATTAATATTGCAAGCCTCCTATCCATAGTGTGCAAATATTTGTGCACCCGCTCTGATGGAAAAAATGGTGCAAGGGTTAGACCAAAACCAACCCAACGAGCACCTCTAGGATCTAGTGGCTCCTACACTTAGTAGGACTACCAAATTTATCCGAATGGCCAAATTCTTCACTAAAATTGCCTCCTCACAATTTTACCTCTGCAATCGCCATTTGGCAACTCTGTTTCCGCAACAAAGTTTCCACTGTCAGGCTACGGGATGTGGGATATCAAAAAATCCAAAGTCACGCTTCACAACTTTCATTCCACAATAGCCTTTTCAAAATCGAGTTGCGGGATGTGGGATTCCAACTTCCCAAATTTTCTCCCCCGCAACTTCCTTTCCGAAATGACCTTCCTGAAATCGGGTTGCAGGATGCAGGATGCGGGATGCCAACTTCCCAAAGTTACTCCCGCAAATTTCCACCTGTAAATATTTTTCCACAGTTTTTCCCACCATTAGATATTTTCGTTGTGGCCTTCACCACAGCCATTGATTTACCATTCTATGCAGATCACCCAAACCTTGGAGGATCCGTTATCTCCCTCGTAACTCCAGTTGTGGATTCCTCCTGGACCATCAGATCTACATCTGCTGATCCAATCTCTACTGTTCGTTTTCTGCAAAAAATTGTTAAGTCAGAAAACTTGTGTTCTATGCATATTTGATTAAATAATTGATCAATATGGATTTAAACCTCCTCAATCCATCAGTATAGTCCTCCTTTTCATGTATCTACCCTATCCTTCAACGATTCCAACAAAATCCAACTCTTAAACCAACAATTGCAGAGAAATCTACAAATATTCATGAAAAGGCCGAAATCGCTTTACAGAGCTACACTGCTCAAATTAATCCATACATATAGACTACCAGCACTCAGAACACATGGCTAAATCCTATTAGGGAAATAAAATCAAATACACACAACTCTTAGCCCACTTTCAGCCTCCTCAAATATTTACAAGTCGGTATAGACAAAGGTCTGGTCGCCTCTTTGCAAAACGTAGTTTTCTTCTGAAAGATACATAGCTATTTAATCTACTCTTATACCCCTCGATTGATTCAGTCCTATAACAAATTTACAAAGCATGATGTAAAAATGTCTTTGTCTAAACAAAAATTTCAGCGACTGATATCCATGTAGGGATTCACGACTCGCTATTATTCCTACAGCTCTAACAGCTTATGACTAAGCAGAATGACTCATCACTATCTAGAATATTCATAAAACATAGGTTATTTACAATGTAATAGTCTAGGGACTATTAAATCAAAATGTGTAGACCCCTTCCTAGGCCTGATATAGCATTGAACTTGGAATTTGATATGGAGAGCAGCATGCTCCTGCATCAGGTTTCATTCTAGACAAGTAGCAATGGAGAGTTGTATAGTACCATGGGCTACTTACCCATTGCATGCATATTAGTAGTATAATGTCATTAATGAAACATTCTATCATGCATAATACACAGCATTTACAGGAAAGACAATTCAAATACTTATCTTTGTTTTTTTTGTGGTCATCTCCTTCTAGATCAACAACTTCTTCTTTGACTAGTGAGATTGCTTCAATCTCATGCTTGCTTGAAATATTTTCTGGAATGCTGCTTCAGGTAGACTTAGGGTTTGATAGAAAAAACCTAATTTTTCAATTGAGGTATCTTTCAGATATTATTGGATGGAAATATGCACCTACTCAAGGAAAGCTGAGCAGTATACTCATTTTCCCAAAACTGTGATCAGAACTACAAAATATCTTATGCCCTAGTTTTATTCAGTTTCTTTTGCAGAAATTCCTGATGTTGTTTCTATGATATATATGAAAATAATACTCCTCTGTGTATGAAACTTCACACTAAGGTATCCTTTTCTATCCTCTTTCCCACACCGTAGGTTAGAGCAGAATTGGTTTCACCAATTGGGACTTATCCGCGTTTTCACAAGGTGACTTATGTGAGGACTGTTCATAAGAGAGAACTTGTACAGATTTCCACATGTCACTATTTGACCTTCAGGGTATGAACTCTTTACCACAAATAGTACAGTTTGTTCCTGTTCTTGAACATCTTGCGAAATTTCATTTGGGCCTTCATATCCCGAGATATAGAAATTCTCCATAAGTCACCTGTTTAAGGTTGAATCCTGGGAGAGGCTAGAATCGTAACTTGGAGGAATCATATCTCCCAGAATATAGCGAATCTGAGGCTAAAAATTTTAAACATGGTACATAAGGAATTTATCTTTGGCTTGTGAAAGATTCAGATCCTAAGCCTTCTCCAATATACATATATAGAGAATCTACCAAAACTACTAGTTTTAGTATTTTAGGGTTTTCAAGCATGAAACCCTAATCTTCAATAGTTGTAGCTGTAACACTGTTTCGGCTGCACAATGACTTCTTTCAGGGTATCTCTGACACCATGTTAATTTTTTAATGGTTATCTCATATCTTATCACATTTAGCATCATAATAGCATAACCATAATCCAAAATATCACTGAAATATAGACAAGCACAACCACACAAAAGGACACAAAGATTTATCTTGGGAAACCCTCATGCGGAAGAAAACCCAACAAAAAATTCCTCTGTATAAGATGTATAAAATCAAACCCAAAATCAGGTGTTCTCCTCCATCTATTTTGTCTCTCTCTCTCTCTCTCCTATATGCTACACAAGTGAGTGAGTGTCTGTGTTCAAATAAGAACCACAACTCGTCTATTTATACTAATTGTCAATTGACTTTTTGCACTAGATAAGTCAGCCCCAATAAACTATTTGGGCTGACTTCACCTAGGAATACTAAAAATATATATATATTATATTATTTATTAGGGTACTAAAGACCCAACACAAGTGGGGTCTTTACCTCATGACTCTATGATGACCAAATACAATAGTAACACCCCATTGGAGGAATAATAACATCTCCCTTGGGTTACATCAGTAAAATACATTTAGAATATCCTTTGAAGTTACAATATTTCAACATGTCTTTACTTTGAATTATGTTGCGTTAACTCTGCATTAACTTTGTCATGGTATATTTTGCTTATCCTTTGTACTTCATAAGCAACTTTGCCATCACTACCTTAGTCTTTCATCCTCATTAGGACACCATCATATTCCATGTCATCATATGTGTCATGCCACATCCTCGACTATGCCATGCGATGCCATCTTATGTTTCATGCCTCATCCTCAACTATGCCTTTCCATGCCATCACTACTTTAGTCTTTCACTAAGTTTGTCCCGCCATCATATCCACTGGTTATTCCTTTGTCATTCGTGAACACCTTTGACATCAATGACAACTACACCTTTGACATCAGTGACAACTATATACTCAAATCTGCCAACATTTCTCACCCCATATTTTATCTTTAAACTTATATGTGATAATATTTTAATGTTATTGATATCTTGCAAAGTGGAATTTTTTGTCAATTTCCCAATGGTGTAACTAGGCCATGGAATTTTTATATCAACCTCTCTTGAGCTAAAGTTGGTCTTGACTGGATTTTGAATAAATTATAGGAACTCTCTGGTATCCTATGTTATTTATCCTATACTTGTACATCATGTATGTTGGAACCTATGGCCTTGATGGTTCATCACACCTATGTATCTTCTAGAGACAACGAGTCATTAGAAGACAGGAGACTAGTGAAGCAGTTGAATGGAGGACCAACCAAGAAATTCAGTGGAACAACTGAATAGTTGGTTGAACAACCAACTAAAATTTGGGATGTTGTTGATTCTACGAAAATGGTTTGGACCAAAGGCCCTCATTTGTGGACCAGATCTTCCTTACTTTTAAGAAGCTGGTTAGATTTGGAAACTATAAATAGGAAACCCTATGGGTTGTCTAAGATATGGATCTGAGATATCTTTTATGCTCATTATGAATTATGATGTTCTGATCATGATGCATTATGCCTATGAGCTCAACAATAGTTCGTTGACACAAATAATCAAAAAAATAATTGGAAGATTAAATAAGCCATAAGAATGGAATATTATATTGAATATTGAATAGATAATAGATAATAGAATGCTTGTTTACAATGATAAGGGACTCGTATAAATCCATCATCATGGTGAATATTCACCCAAATGAGGTGTCTCTTAATCACCCTAACTATTAATTATTTTAGTATTACTTGTTATGTTCATAACGTTGCCTCTCTCTTAGAAAGGATTTGTCCTTAAAGCCATACAATTTTGTCGCATTGTTCCTTGTGATGCCATAGCCGATGAAACATGTCGATACAAGATTCTAAGTGTAGAGCATAAATTTTGATATGTTGACGAATCAATCCATCCCAAATTGATTTGTTATCGACTGTTGGGATTCTCTACTGATCTGTCGCTGAGAGCTTTGATCACATTAGTACCATTATCTTTCAACATTTCTCCTTTTGTAGGATATTGATTTTTATGATTGGGGTGTCAATAGAGAATTTTCAAAATGACATTTTCTTTTATGGGCATCGTCTTTTGAGCATTGATATGTGTTGGAAGTTGTATGTTCATCCCTTCAGATTTTAATGTTTCATTCTGTATATTTTCCAACTTGTTTTCTAACTACATGTTTTCATTTTGAAACTTCTTAATCAATTCTAATTGTGACTTTCTATCATCTTCAGACTTCTTAATTTGTTCCTTAAAATATCCATTATTATTTTTAATACAACTATTTTCTTCTTGCTTGTCTAGAAGTTTTCCTTCAATATCTTATGTAGAGTGTTTTTCCTTCCAACTATTTTTCAACTCTTAATTTTTGTGACTAACGTCTTATTATGGTTCTTTAATATGAAAATTTCTTCAGAATTGTTGGATAATGCTTTATTACTTTTTGCAATCTCTAACATGTGTTCCTTTTTAGAGTCGTCATTTTGTTGTTGAAGAAATTTTATCTGTTGTCAACACTGATCGATTTCTGATTCTCGATCTTCTAATTTCTTTCGTATCTACGTGTTCTCCATGCTTATCGTTAACAATTTTGTTCAACTGTATTATTTATGTTTCGTAATATTTTATTTCTTTCTTTATATCTTTATCTTTTAATCTCTGATTGAATTCACTTTCATCTTTTAATTCATCTATTTGCGCAAACAATTTTTCCATAAGATTTTTCTATTCGGAAATTATTTGTTCCTTGAACCTTTCTTGAATCTCATGTAGTTTAATCATTAATTTTGATTTTATATTCATGTCACATAAATCTTAATTGTCTATTCAATAACTCCTTAACTTTGTTTCTAGTTTTTCTATTTCTAGTCACAAACCAGCTTCCATGGTCTCTAACTTCTTAGATGATAGATAGTCGTTCATATGACTTTGAATTATTTGATGAGCCTTCAATTAGCTTTGAATTCTTTCAATATTCTTACTTTTCTTTAAACTTTTTCAGCAATAATTTGTCTTCCATTGACTACTTCTTTTAACTTTGATTTTTTTATTCTTCTTAAAACTTCTTTGTGGATTGTGTGTAGATTGGGTGGTTGGGAAGAATTAATGTTTCCCTCCCCACCCAAGTTCAAATCTTGGGGATTAAATTTTATAAAAAAAGAAATATTAATCCTTTGGAATAACCCTTATAATATATTTTCTTAAAATATGGTTGATCCTTCACTCTATAATTTAATTTTTTTTCCCTTATCATAAAACTCGTTTTTATTAATGTAATGGTTTTTTAATAATAAAAAAATGAAGTGTGGTTTCATAATACAATGGGTTGATTTTTTTTTCTTTTACTTTTTCCCCTTTCTTCTTTTTCCTTTTTTTTTATTTCTCTCTATTTTTTTTTAGTAAGGTCAAAGACCTAAATTCAAGGAAACCTTGACAATTTTGGCCACAAGCCAAAATAAGATTCACTCTGATACCAAATGATTCGAACAATAGTTTGCTCACACAAATAATCACCAAAATACTTGGAATATTAAATAAGCCATAAGAATGGAATATAATATTGAATATTGAATATATA
The DNA here is from genome assembly GCA_001517045.1 of Pseudotsuga menziesii. Lineage (NCBI taxonomy): Eukaryota > Viridiplantae > Streptophyta > Pinopsida > Pinales > Pinaceae > Pseudotsuga > Pseudotsuga menziesii. The sequence continues at coordinate 32,676 of LPNX010402437.1, read as the reverse complement.
ATAGATAATAGAATGATTGTTTACAATGATAAGGGACCCATATAAATAGGTCCTCATGGTGACTATCAACCCAAATGAGGTGTCTCTTAATCACCGTAACTATTAATTATTTAATTATTTAATTATTACTTATTATGTTCATAATAGCCTAGGTGTTGTAAAAGTGTCTTTAGACACTACCTCTTATCTTGGAATATTGTTCCCTTATTTGCTTTTGTTCAGTTCAATAGTTCTTGGATGGGGTTCCCAAACATGGTATTAGAGATCAAGGTTTTGACATAGCCCTGTTGTCTACAAATTGTGATGAGTTGGATCTAGGCTTAATTGACTATGGGAACAATATTTTTAACTTATACCTCTACCTGAACTTTGATTAGATCTATTATATCATCAGGATGGATTCCAATATAGAACAAGTTGTTCTCATTGGAAACAATTATTCTATATGGGTGATGGATACGGAGACCATGTTGAAGAGTGAAAAATAGTGGAAATTCACAAAGACTTCTATTGCTAATCCGACGGATGCCTATGATAAGTTTCCATTGACGCAAAAAAGGAAAAAACTGTGGTTGTTATCACAACCTACATTTCAAGGGAAATTCTCTTTCATACAAGTGGCATTTATTTTCCTCATGTCATTTGGACCAAGATGAAGTCTCCATTCGACAAGATAAATAAAGGTGATGTAACGCAGCTAAAGAAAGAGTTGATCTCTCTGAAACCTATTTAATTTGATCAAGTCAAGGAATACTTAGCTCGTATCAAGGAGCTATAGTTAAAATTGGGTGAATGTGGTAAGTATTTTTCAAAGAAGGATGGAAAACTAATTGAGTTGGTTTTGATGAATTTGAAGACACCATATGATGTCTTATTTTCTTCCTTTCCAGAGAATTAGATGTTAAGCAAACAAGATGGTAAGGATTTTATCTTTCATACTTTCAGTGATTTGTTGATCAATCATCAACAGAAATTTCTTGAAGAAAGGAATCTTGGTGGTGTTATACCATGAAATTTCACTTCTCCGTCCGAGTAATGACTCCAGCCTATCATTTCACAAAAGGACATTATGGATTGAAGTGACCATAACCTTATACATGGATCAGATCATTGATACATTATTTCTCCTTCAAGTTTGCCACTTTTTAAGAATGAGCTTGTCTTGCACTTACAATTCCATCCATAGAAACTCACGTTTTACTAATGGGTAGGCACATATGCAACCTGCGAGTCATCTATGAAAATTTCTAATCGCGAATTCCATTAAGGAAAGTAGTGAGTCACTCGCAAGTTTCCTTATATATACCTGTGAGTTATATTAAAAAAACTTAAAAATAAAAATATGATTAGTTTAGGGGAAGTTGGATTCGTATAGGTAACTTCTCTAACTCCCTAACCATCCTAGGACTTTAAACCTCTCCTCACCAGCAACTATAAATATAGGGGAGGAGTAGAGGATAAGGGGAGAAATTTTAGAGAGAAAGGTAATGCTGCTGGAGGAATCCATTGGAGAGAGGAGCGAGAGGACTCAATTCTTGGTCTGCAGAAGAAACATGTCTCAGATAGGGTTGTAATGTTTTCTGAAATTCTTTAATAAATAATGTATTTCTTCCATATTTGTCTTAGTGCATGATTTTATTGTTATGAATCATGATATATATTATTATTTATTATTAAATGCAATTGTAATCTGTTTATATTTCTCTATATAAAAATAAGAGATATCGTGGAGGAATATCAATTTGTTGAAGGTATAGAATATCAAAAGGCCAGGAGCATCTGAGGAGGAGAGTTAAAGCTTGGATCAATCGTTAGTAAAAAGGTACATGTTCCATTAACTATATTTCTCCTATATATGTTTCTAAACCCTAGATGTCTGCAAGCCATACCCTAGTATGTTGGTGACCCTAGTACCCCAATCCATAAGGTAGATATTCTGCACAAAAGGTGGCAAAAACCAGGATCATTTGTTGAAAAGAAAGGTCAAGCCAAACCTTAAATAACATGGTTTGAAGGAATTAACCAAAATGTATCGACCAACCTACAGAGGAAAAGATGGAATATTTTTTATCGACGAAGAAGGATTGTAAGAAGAAGTCTTGTCGATGTTACGCAAAGGTGAGACATGTTGAGAAAAACTATTGGAAGGAGATGAAGGAATTAACAGGAAAGGTCAAGCACCTGGAGGACATTAAATCAATTAGTCACTCAACCAATTGGATTCTTGAAAACTATAGCTTCTATTTCAACACTTTCTAGGCATTACATGCCTGCACCAATCAGAATGAAAGGATAGTGTATTCTAGATGTACTCATCATATGGTGAAGGATGCTTCTCTATTATCTTCCTTAAGTGGTTCTCCTTAACATAATATCTATGTCGTTGATGATTATACTCTCACTATTATTGGCATGGTGATTTTTAATGTTAGCAGCGTTGCATATCTGATGTCTATCATGTACCAAGTCTGACTGCAAACCTGCTATCAATTACTCAATTGACAAAGACCAATAAAACTGTTGATTTTTTGTTGGATCGATTCATCTTAAAGGATATGAGGCTTGGAGGAGAAATTGTTTCTTCAAGGATTTTCTTTCGCAAATATGGACTTTATAAGTTATGTGATCCTCGATTGAATTTTTCTCAGATGACTGGACCAACCGCACACGTCACTTAAACTGACGACAGAAGTTGAATTTGGAATGAACAAACTGGTCATCTAAAATTTTGAAGTATGAAGATGATGATAAACCATAATATTGTTACTAGTCTCCCAAATATTGTTCCACCTAATGTAGTTTGTAAAGGATGTATGCTTGGAAAGCATCATCAGGAACCCTTTGATTCAAGGGAAACATGGTGTGCATAGGACCAACTAGAGCTTGTTCATAGTGATCTCTATTGCATGAATAAACCTTCATTGGAATGTACAAAGTATATTTTAACATTTACTGATGATTTCTCTCAATTTACATGGGTTTATTTCTTGAAGATTCAAAGAATTTAGAGATTTGGCTAAGAAATAGTGTGGTTGACCCATCAAATGTTTGAGATCAGACAACAGTGGTGAATATGTGAGCCGATAGTTTGAATAATATACCTTACACAATGGTATCTATTGGTATATATATGTACCTCGCACCCCTTAGTAAAACAGTGTCACAGAGAGGAAGAATCAGACTTTGGTAGAAATGGCTAGGTGTCTACTGCAAACCAAAGACATCTCCACAAAATTTTAGGTAGAAGTCATCTACTGCTCAAATTATCTCCTAAACCTTATACTGACTAGAGAGGTCATTGACATGAATCCAATTGAGTATTGGAATGGTAGGAAACCCTATGTTGAACATATCGAAACATATGGATGTGCTACTTGCGTGCATATTAGTGATAATTACATAAATAAATTCGATGCAAAGAGCCATGCATGCATCATGATGGGATATTATGATGAGTCAAAATCCTATATATTATATAATCCTGTCAAATAGTAGATTGTATTGAGTATAAGTGTGATATTTTATGAGACAAATTTTGGTAATAATTGATTGAATTCAATTCCAATGAGTAGTGATCCATTGGTCATTCTTGATGAATATAGATCGATTGGAAGTCGTCTACTGCTCAAATTATCTCCTAAACCTTGTACTGACTAGAGAGGTCACTGAAATGACTCCAATTGAGTAGTGGAATGGTAGGAAACCCTATGTTGAACATATCGGAACATATGGATTTGCTACTTGCGTGCATATTAGTGATAATTACATAAATAAATTCGATGCAAAGAGCCATGCATGCATCATGATGGGATATTATGATGAGTCAAAATCCTATATATTATATAATCCTGTCAAATAGTAGATTGTATTGAGTATAAGTGTGATATTTTATGAGACAAATTTTGGTAATAATTGATTGAATTCAATTCCAATGAGTAGTGATCCATTGGTCATTCTTGATGAATATAGATCGATTGGAAGTCGTCTACTGCTCAAATTATCTCCTAAACCTTGTACTGACTAGAGAGGTCACTGAAATGACTCCAATTGAGTAGTGGAATGGTAGGAAACCCTATGTTGAACATATCGGAACATATGGATTTGCTACTTGCGTGCATATTAGTGATAATTACATAAATAAATTCGATGCAAAGAGCCATGCATGCATCATGATGGGATATTATGATGAGTCAAAATCCTATATATTATATAATCATGTCAAATAGTAGATTGTATTGAGTATAAGTGTGATCTTTTATGAGACAAATTTTGGTAATAATTGATTGAATTCAATTCCAATGAGTAGTGATCCATTGGTCATTCTTGATGAATATAGATCAATTGTACCCATCTGTGGATTCCCAATTGGATCAGTGAATTCTCCTCCTGAGTCAAATAGTAGATGGTAAACTATGACTATTGAAGTCAAAAATATGAATTCCTTAACTCAAACAATAGGTGATAACTGGTCTACATCACCAACAACTTGCTTACCTTGGTGGGTTGTTAAGACAATTGAAGTTGTTGAATCTATGATGAAATCCTAGTATTGGTTGGTAGACTCGCAATCAGTTGCAATGTGGAAGTGTTTCCTTAATGGAACATGTACATGAAACCTATGATATTGATACATATGGTGATACATAGGGTATACCAGAATGGGAATATGCTATGTCTTCAAAAATTGATTCCTTAAAGAAGAACCAGATGTGGGAACTTGTTCACCGATCGTAAGGAAAGAATGTCGTGAAGTGTCAGTGGGTCTATAGGACCAAGTTTACTTCCGACGATGATGTTGAATTCCACAAGCTTCGTTTGGTCACTAAGGTCTTATGTCAATTAGAAGGTGTTAACTACAATGAAACCTTTTCCCTGATACAAATATTAATTCTATTTGATTGATCCTTTCTCTTGCTTCTTGTTTTGTCTAGGAGATTCATCAAATGGACATTACAAGTGCAAGATTCATGGAGATCTAACTGAATAAATTAATGGAGTAACTTCCTGGTCTTGTTACATATTTTTGTCTTGTTTGTTGACTAAAGAAGTTGTTGTATGGTTTGAAACAGGAACCTCATGTTCGGTATGAGAATATTGATCGGTTCTTTGTCAATATTACCTTCAAATGTTGTGAATCTGGTCACAGTATTTATGCATTGCGTGTTCATGGTGATATTTTAATTGTGGAATTATATGTTGATGATTTAATCATAACTTGAAATAATCTCACTCTCATTTTGGATTTGAAGAAGCAACTTGAAGATACTTTCTAAATGACAGATGTTGGTATCTTTCATTTCTTTCTTGGCATTCAATTTTTACAAATGCATGATGATATCTTTCTTTCTAAACCCAAATATTCCTTGGATATTTTGAAATGATTCAAGTTGGAGGATTGTAAGTTGCGTGTTATGCCTTATCATTAAAGAGTAAAGTTGTTGAAATACTGCAACTCTCCACAAATTCACGCTACTCTTTATCGACAGTTGGTCGGTAGCTTGATTTTTCTGATGCACAGTCGACTAGATCTCTCCTTTGTTGTTAGTGTGGTTTCCCAACTCATTCAGGATCCTTTCAAAAGCCGCTAGAAATATTCAAAGAGGATTGTTTGTTACATTAAAGGTTTTCACCAATTTGGTATAAAGTATTGTTGCATCTCTAACCCACTAGTCGGGTACATTAATTCTGATCAGGGTGGTGACATTGATGATCAAATTTCTACTTATGGATATAGGTTTCAACTGATTTTTAGACCCCTAGTCTGGTCATGTAAGAAATGGAAGGTACTATCTCTTTTGACTATAGAATCCAAGTATCATGGTGAAGTCAATGCATTAACAAAGGCAGTTTGGATCCATCATATTCTCGAAAAGCTTGGGTTTCCTATTCAACCCTCTAGCATTATCTACTATGATAATAAGGGTTTCATTCAATTTGTTGATAATCTTGTTGCTCATAGCAAGATGAAGCATGTTGAACTCCATGTTCATTATCTAAGATAGTTGGTATAGGAGAATATTTTCATACTTCTTTATTACAAAAGATATTATCAGGTTGTTGATATCTTTACGAAGCCTTTTCCAAAAGCTAATTTTGTGAAACTTTTGGCTATGCATAGGATTCAATAAGTTGCAATTATGGGGGGTGTTCAATGCAAGGAACTTCACCTTCTAAATCTCCAAAGAATTGTGATGATGGGGGTGTTGGAACCTAAGGAATTGATAGTTCATCACACCTTTGGATGTTTTGGAGACAACCAGTCATTAGATGAAAACCAGCCAAGTGTTGTAATCTCACAGATCACAAAGGGTTACCAATAATACACATTAAAGCATACAGATGTAACATAAACAAAGACAAGAACATAGATGTAGAATAACAGATTATATTATAGCATGAGGGTCCACACAAACACATAACTGAACCGAGTTCTCATCTGGCTCAACAGGCTAATATATATGATTTACAAACAGTTACATATAACTACCTGTCATTTCGGTCAATCGACATGACCTTATGCGGCCTACCTAATATCTAATTAGTCAACTAATCGACTTAGTCGGCTCACTGACTAGCTCCTCCAACATCTCCCCCAGGAACAAAATATTTCTTCGTCCAGAAGAAACATCGAAGGTACTTAAAATATTTTACTGTTTGAGATAGTTATTTTATTGTTTTTCTTTCATGAGATATGCAGTCGAATGGTTGGTCGCTTCTGTACGCATACTTCAACGATTTCTTCTACTGTAACGGCCAGTTGATGTTGAAATTCTATCCAGCTTTGAAGTACTTTCTGGATGTCGATGGTCATTATTGTAATGCTTGATAAAGTCAACATCTTCTCCTGAATGGAAAGGTCTGCTATTCTTTCCATGTCGGGTCCCATGAACTGGTATTTTTCTTTTGCTGTCTCCAGTAGTCTTTTCATCTGCGAGCATATGGTATCTAATTTCTCCAAGATTGGGAATGCTTGCTGCACCCACTGGTGTGCTTGTCTCTCGAGTCTCTGCAATTTGGATGTCTCCAGCATGATTTGATCTTGTATTGTATTTCTCAGTGCTTATTCAATTCTCTTTCTCTTTTCTAATGCTTGAATCTGTTCTCGAGTCTGTCAAGTCTACTGAAATACTAGTACCTCTTCTGTAATGATAGACTCTTCCATGTGGTCTTGTAGCACTTTGTAAGCTTCTGAGAATGTTGTGTATTGTTGCATCAATAATCTAGATGTCTCTTATTTTTTATGTTATGTTGTATTTTGCATATGTACTTGTAGGGTCGACACCACACTCTCAAATAGTTGATATTCCTTTTCAAGTGGCTTGTCGGTGTCAGCTTCCATCAGTCCTGGTATTATAGATTGTGCTAAGTTTCTGCATTTTAACAGGATTTGACTTGTTCCTTCTCAGTGTCGTCGAGCTCCTTGAATCTTATATTGATTCTTATTTTTTCTTTAGTGGCCAGAGTTTCTAAAAACAGTACTTTTCCATTTTCTAATTCTTTCAGTGTTCCAGTCTGCGCAAATGGCTTGAACCTCCACCTGTGGAATTTTGTTGGCTCTTGGAACTGCTTGTCTCCTACTAGGCATAAGTGGTACATCACCATCCATATTATAAGAGATGGGAACATTATAATACCGCCCAACTCCTGGCATTTCTCACAGATAGTTTTGAGCATGTCAGTGACATACTGATCCCAACTATATACTTTTCATGTTTTCGCTATTGTGTCTACTACTTCTAGCATATCCAGCTTTAGGTTTCTCCCTCAACCTGTAGGTGTGAGACCTGTTTCTATGATTTTGGCCATGATTTGTGGCATCCAGGCTTGTATCTGGCTAATCATTAGTCCTTTTGAATTCTTCTCAAATGGCATTCCAGTTAATCGTTCTACCAGTCCTTCATTTATGCCAACAGGGACTGGGTCGCCTTGGTTGGAGAGACCAGTCAGTTTGTATATGACTTCACCAGAGATTTTGACTGGTATGTCGAAGTAAAATTTCTCGTTGTGGTACCGGCTGATAATGAATTTTACTGTTGTTTCTTTCGTCCCTCCAAAACTCGCCATGAACGATGTGTTCACGTAGTTCATAATGGAGCTATGGTTTATCTTCTCTACTACTTGTGTTGGTTTCTTGTCGACATAGGCCCATTCCTTGATTTCGGCCCATTTTTTCACCCATGAGGTTTCTTGTACCTTAGCGTTCTTGATGTTTCTTAACCTTCTCATCAATGGGGTTTCAGTAGATTGCAGTTCCTTTGTCTTTGCAGCTGCGGCTCTGGTTTGTTTCGATGCCATCTCGTCAGTTTCTTGGTCGAATTTTCTTATAGGTTCTTGGTTCTCACTTTTTTTATTGCTGAATTGCTCTATCTCTTCAAAATACTATAAATGATCTTTTTCCGGTCCGGTATTTATAGGTGGAGCAGTTGACGTTTCTGTCGATGGATGTATTAATGGCGGAAGTGATGGTCCAGCACGGTATATGGGGTTTGCGTTAATGGTGATTTGATTTTGGTGCTCCTTCTAACCATAGTCATGAAGGCGTAATTTGACCTTTGGGGCCGTTGGTTGATGTCGATCATGTGAGCGGTCGATGGCGGTATGTCGATGGGTTTGATGTCGGTTGTCAAAGCATTGGTTTCTTGTCATCCTGGGTTATGGGTGTTGGTTTTGTTTTGTTGTTTTTAATCTTTTTATATTTTTATAGTTTTCATCTGACAGTTATGATCGTTATATATATATATATTTTTTTTCAAACTTGTTTTAATTTTTGTACCGTTTTAGTCGGGCACCATTAACAAGTTTTTGAAATACTATGCCTTGTAACGTCCTTAGTCAGACTGATCCGTTGGTATGAATTTCTTCGACAACGTAAGGTCCCATCCATTCTATGTGTAACTTTTTGGGTTTTCCTTTTACTTGATTGTTGTATAGTAAGGCGAGATCCCTTATCGACAGATTCTTGTTTTTGATATTGCAATCATGCCAATCCTTCTACTATTGTTTTTGGATTTCTTGGTGCTGTAGAGAAATCAGTCGGCATTTTTCTAGCTTCCTTAATTGCATCATTTGGGCCTTCCTGCCTTGTTCGACATCGACATGTAAAATATCTACTATGATCGATGTTTACTATTGAAAATGTAGTAGAACAACTGCTTCTTGTCCATAGACTAGTCGAAACGGCGTTTGGTCGATCGAACACTTGTATGATGTTCTGTAAGCCCATAGTATTGCAGGTGTCTTTTTGTCCCAATCATCCTTGTCAGTATTATAGATTTTAGTTAGGCCCTTTGTTAATGTTTTGTTAAATGCCTCAATTGCTCCATTTGACTGGGGGTGATAAGCTGTACTATGTCGGTGGTCAAGTTTGAACTGGTTTGTTAGTGTTTTGATAGTTTTATTAATAAAGTGTGACCCTTGGTCACTGATTAGGATTATTGGGCATCCAAATTTGGTAATTATATTTTCGTAGATAAATTTAACAGCTATCTCACTGGAACATGTGTCGACTGGTTTCGCTTCTGCCCACTTGGTTGCATATTCTACTATAGTTATTGTGTACCTTGCACCTATTCTTTTTCCTGGTATGGGGAATGGTCCTATGAAGTCGATGGCCTAGATTTCAAATGTCAAACTTGGGTTTACTGATATCAAGGGAATTTATGTACTAGGAAGAGGTCGACCCAGTCGTTGACATCTATCACATTGGCTCACAAAAATTTTACAATCTTTGTATAGTGTCAACCAAAATAGCCCTGATTGTTGGATTTTCTTGGCAGTTGTGTCTGCTTAAAAATGTCCTCCTGCCGGTCCATAGTGTGCTTCATACATGATATTATCTCTTTCATGTTCTAATACGCATCTTCTGAGGATGTCATCCAGGCCCATTTTATATAAAAATCCATTTATGAGGCTATATGGTGCAACTTTCATGGCTAAGATTTGTTTCTTTTTCATGCTCAATCCCTCTGGTGCTTTTTCCATTTTCTAAGAATTGAGCTATTTCCTCTAATTCTGCTCAGACTACTTCTATTCGAAACAAATGTGCATCCGGTAGGTCATCTTCGACTCCTGTTGGTTCCTCTCCTATGTCGATTCATGACAAGTGGTCGGGTCCAACATTTAATTTTCTTGGTCTAACAACGACTTCGAATTCAAATTCTTGGAATAGAAGTAGCCATCGAAAAATTCTCCCATGGCGTAAGGGTTTATTTACAAGGTATTTTAATGGTTGGTGGTTATTATAAAAGATGAAAGGGTTGGCTAGTAGGTAATGTCGATAATTCTGTAATGCAAAGACCATTCCACTAGTGGAAAATGAGAGATTAGTGACCAAAATCTGCATATCAATGACCACTTTTGGTTTGGCGATCCCTGGTGGCTAATTTGCGGTCTTTTATTACATGACCAAAATTGGTCATTTATAGCTTGTCGGTTGGTCATTAATTTGGTCATATATTTGGTCATTAATTTGGTCATATATTTGAATCAATTACCAAATATATGACCACATTTGTGACCAAATTAATGACCACATGACAAGCTAGAATATGACCAAATTTGGTCGCGTAATAAAAGACCATAAATTAGCCACCAAAACTGATTTTTGGTCATTGATATGCGAATTTTGATCATTTTTGTG
>LPNX010402429.1:194005-305562 GCA_001517045.1 Pseudotsuga menziesii | reverse complement strand
TGATGATGATGAAGGTGATGATGATGATGATGAGGATGATGATGATGATGTTCATGATGTTGATGGTGATGATGATGATGATGGTGATGATGATGATGATGAAGGTGATGATGAGGATGAGGATGAGGATGATGATGATGATGTTCATGATGTTAACGGTGATGATGATGATGAGGATGATGATGATGATGAAGGTGATGATGATGATGAGGATGATGATGATGATGTTCATGATGTTGATGGTGATGATGATGATGTTCATGATGTTCATGATGTTGATGATGAGGATGATGATGAGGATGATAATGATGATGTTCACAATGTTGATGTTGATGGTGATGATGAATGATGATGATGATGATGACGATGATGAAGGTGATGATGATGATGAGGATGATGATGATGAGGATGATGATGATGATGTTCATGATGTTGATGGTGATGGCGATGATGAGGATGATGATGATGTTCATGATGTTCATGATGTTGATAATGAGGATGATGATGAGGATGATGATGATGATGTTGATGGTGATGATGATGAGGATGATGATGATGATGTTCACGGTGTTGATGGTGATGATGAATGATGATGATGATGATGATGAAGGTGATGATGATGATGAGGATGAGGATGATGATGATGATGATGATGATGATGATGATGTTCATGATGTTGAGGATGATGATGATGATGAGGATGATGTTGATGATGTTGATGGTGATGATGATGATGATGTTGATGATGGTGATGATGATGATGATGATGAAGGTGATGATGATGATGAGGATGAGGATGATGATGATGATGATTATGAGGATGATGATAATGAATGATGATGATGTTCATGATGATGATGATGATGATGATGATGATGTTCATGATGTTGAGGATGATGATGATGATGAGGATGATGTTGATGATGTTGATGGTGATGATGATGATGATGATGATGGCAATGATGGCAATGGTGATGATGATGATGATGATGATGATGAAGGTGATGATGATTATGATGATGGTGATGATGAAGGTGATGAAGATGATGATGATGATGAAGATGAAGATGATGTTGATGGTGATGGTGATGGTGATGATGATGATGAGGATGAAAATGACGATGAGGATGATGATGATGATGTTCATGATGTTGTTGGAGATGATGATGATGAGGATGATGAGGATGATGATGATGAAGGTGATGATGATGAGGATGATGATGATGATGTTCATTATGTTGATGGTGATGATGATTATGAGGATGATGATGATGATGTTGATGATGTTGATGGTGATGATGATGATGATGTTCATGATCTTGATGGTGATGATGATGAGGATGATGATGATGATGTTCATGATGTTGATGGTGATGATGATGATGATGGCAATGATGGCAATGGTGATGATGATGATGATGACGATGGTGATGATGAAGGTGATGATGGAGATGATGATGATGATGATGAAGATGAGGGTGATGATGATGAGGATGATGATGATGATGATGATGATGATGTTCATGATGTTGATGGTGATGATTATGATAAGGATGATGAAGGTGATGATGATGGTGATGATGATGAAATGACGACGATGGTGATAATGATGATGATGGAAATGATGGCAATGGTGATGATGGTGATGATGAAGGTGATGATGGTGAAGATGAGGATGATGAGGATGATGATGAGGATGATGATGAGGATTTTCATGATGTTGATGGTGATGATGATGATGATGGCAATGTTGGCAATGGTGATCATGATGATGATGAAGATGGTGATGATGAAGGTGATGATGGTGATTATGATGATGAAGATGATGGTGATGATGAGGATGATGATGATGATGTTCATGTGTTGGGGCTCTGACCCTAAGGGTCTTTAGTCTTGGTAACTCCGCGGGTTTTGTGGAAGTTTGTAAGCGGAGTTACGACTCAAAATAGTCTTAGGGGTGTCGGGGTTGGGTCGAAGCCCCTTTTTGTAACTAACCCATGGTTTAAATCCAGGGTTAGGGTTTTGGGTGCCCATGGTTTAAGTCCATGGTTTTGTAATAGTGCGTTGTATAAATAGGCACTTATGTAAAGAAGTAGGGTTAGGTCTTTAACGATTATCCTATGATGCTAATGTAATGCGAAGCTAAGAGGCTGTATAAGGGTTTTGTAAGAAGGTTAAGTCCCAGCTATGTGCGTGGATGACCTCTGCAGCTGTGTGCGCAGAGGAGTTTTTGGTGATAAGGAAGATATGTAGCTATGTGCGCAGAGGCATGCTGCTGTGTGCGCGGCTTTGAGGACCTGAAGAGATCTGCAGCTGAGTGCGCAGATCAGAACTGTGGTTTTTGTAAAGAGTTGAATAAAACACAGTTCTATGGATGTAACCCCTACACTGGGGGTGAACCACGTTACATCTTGTGTTGTGGTTCTTTTGTATTGTTTCTGTTATGATCTTTTATGCATTGATAAGTAAATAACTGATAAGTAAGATCGCTGTTAAATACTAGCTTCGCTGTGAATTCCCAGATAAGGGTTAAGCAAGTAACTGTTTGTTTATCTAACTGCGAAGCTATATACTTGATAAGATAAGCTCTGTGTTATATGATTATTAATAGTTAAAGGCTAAAGGTATAGTAAGATTCTCTCTTCTTCTTGCAGAAACCTGATTCTGCGGCACTCCATAGCTATTTCGGGTGAGACTGTAGCCTGTTCGCAAGCTGCTGCCGAAAGGGCCAACACTGTGGGTCTTTTGTTGGTGCGAAGTTATTGGTAAAAACTCGGGTCTGCCCTATAGCCCAACAAATTGGTTCCGTTGCCGGTTGAACTCAGTATCTGTTGAAGAGGGATCTACGTTGTACCTCGAGGGCTATGTTTTGGAGACCCTCTGTAAAAGAAATTGGTGACTGGATCGAAGAGACCTATTTGAAGTTTGCAAAGCAAGAAAATAAAGACCCTCGTCGCAGTGCGGAATTTTTTTTGCAAAGGTACAATAAGATCCTCTCTTCTGCTTGCAGAAACCTGATTTTGCGGCACTCCATAGCTATTTCGGGTGAGACTGTAGCTTGTTCGCAGGCTACTGCCGAAAGGACCAACACTGTGGGTCTTTTGTTGGTGCAAAGTTATTGGTAAAAACCCGGGTCTGCCCTATAGCCCAAGAAATTTACGTCTTTTCTGATGTTTATGAAATTTTCTTTGGTAGTATACACATAGAATTGCACCAGTGGTTATCCAGGTTGACCAAGCGAAGGAAGAACTTCCAAGAAAATCAGTTTCCTCCCTGGATCCCAGCAAGAATCACTATCTTGAAAAGGGTGAACAACGCGATCTCGCGAGCGGTTGATTTCTGGACTGCGTGAACTCTTGAAGCATTCATGACGGAGTTCGCCATCGACACAAGTACCTCCTTTAGCGAAGCTGAACGACAATTTTTCAAAGGACCAAGGGGTAAGTACTTGAATTTATTTAGTTTGAATATTAAAATGCTATTGGCTGAAAAAGGAATCTTGCTTATAGAATCAGATTGTTAGATCTAGTATTCCTAACCTATGGTTGGAAGTGACCGGGACTTCAACAAGCAAAGTGGTTTGCTGCGAAGTGGTAAAAGATACAAGAGAGATCTTGGCTCCTCTACTGAGTATACCCCTTTAAGTTCAGAAGAATCTGAGTCCGCTGAAACCCCCTCTGTTAGAAACCCTCCCATAACCCCGCAGCAAAGAACTGTTATCCCCGAGAACCTGTCGCAGTCTGAAAGTAACCCTAGCCTGAGTATCTCTATCGCAAGCCAGCCTACCCCAGCAAATTATCCTCCTCCCCCTACCTCCCCTCCTAGATACCAGATGGCCCATGTTCATGATGACATCAAACTACCAGTTTTTAAAGGAACTGGATCGGAGGATCCAGAACAGTTCTGGTTTCTATGCGAAGCTATGTGGACCGCGAAGAACATTACAGACCAAGATGTAAGAAGAGTGCAGCTGATTACTTCCTTCAGAGACCGAGCCTTGACTTGGTTTATGAAGTTTTCTAGAAATCAGAACCCTGTCTTGGCTGACATTAAAGCAGCACTGATTAGAGAATTTAAGAAACCTAAATCAGAGTCGCAGTGCATCACTGAGTTGAAAGAGATTCAGCAGCGACGAGGTGAATCTGTGTGGGACTTTGATCAGAGATTCAAAGTTCTGCTAGATCAAGTTAGCTTAACGATTGGACCAGCACAACATAAGGAATGGTTTATTGCGGCATTATTACCTCACATCAGAACTCCACTCATGCAACAGAAGATTGTTGATCAGCAAGATGCTTTGGAGATTTCCATGAAGCTTGAAACAGCACCTATCAGAGATAATTCTGGCATAGCTCAAATTCAAGCGCAGCTGGCGGAAATGGATTTGGAGCTTCGTGACATGAAGAAGGGGAAATCCACCCGCGAAGAGGTGTGGTGTATATGATGTCGGACAGAAGGCCATGACAAAGACCAGTGTTTGGCGTTGAGAAACTATCTGAATACTGGCGCACCAAACCCGCTGAATCCTACTATTCTGTACTGTGAGATCTGTCGAACTACTGGTCAGCATCGACTGGAAGATTGCTATCTATTACAGAGGTATGTTCAAGTTCCGAAGAACCCTTACTGTAAGTTCTGTAAATCATTAGGCCACAATGAAGATGAATGTCGCAGCTTCGACCTCATGAGGGAGCAAACCTACGACACTTATAGGGTTCACCTAGATGCACAAGCCAATGAGGGATATGGTTACCAGGGTGGTCGAGGTAGCTTCAGAGGCCGTGGTCGTGGTATGCCTGGAGGAGGTCGAGGCCAAGTCATTTGCTATAACTGCAATCAAGCAGGACATCTAGCTCGAGACTGTTAGAACCCAACCACAACATGTCGATATTGCAGAGCAGTTGATCATGTCATCAAGCAGTGCCCACAGTTGATAGCTAAAATCCAAGAAAGAAACAGCAAACCTAGTCAGAATGTCTAGTTGGTTGTTGTAGAACCACGACCGATCCCAGCTATTAATGTTGTTACAAGGAGTGGAGCTACGATAGATGTTCAGAGTAAGGAGAAACAGACTGACAAAGCTTGGGTTCGCAAGGCCGTGGAGAAGGTTCCAGCATTTGATGTTTGACGTGAAAAAGAAACTTTTCTAGAGGCCAAACAAGACTTTCTAATCCAAAACTGTCAGTAGCAAACAAGTAGCAGCAGCATCAACAGTCACAACCCCAGGAAATCTCACAAGGTCAAGTAAGTACTCTATCATCGTTTTTACAGAGTTGCATCAAGTTGTTAAGAAATCAGAATGCTTTGAATGAATTACAAAAAGTTATTCAGTCTTGCGAACCTCAGCAAAGCCCTGGTGAGGAAAAAGCTGTTAGTAGAGTTAGAAGGACTGGAAGAGAGATGAGACTACATGCTCATGTAGGAGAGTATGACATGAAGGATATTATTTTAGATTTGGGTTCAGAAGTCAATATTTTAACTAAACAGACATGGGAACAAATGGGAAAACCTACCCTTGATTGGTCCCCTATACAGTTGAGATTAGCCAATCAGCAGAGGATTATTCCTTTAGGAAGATTCCCCAGTGTACCAGTGGATATAGATGGAGTCAGTACTGTAGCAGACTTTGAAGTCATTGAGATCATTGATGATAGCAACCCCTATCCAGCCTTGCTAGGAATTGAGTGGGCAATAAACAATGATGCAGTTATCAATCTTAAAAAGAGACAGATGACTTTTGAAGGGAAGGGTTTGAGAGCCATACTACCATTAGATCCTTCTCAGGGAGAAAGGTATACATAGCCAGTTAGAGAGGAAGATCAGGATATTCTAGACCACATCTACAACATCACAGCTAAGGAAGAAGATTATATTGAACCTACTGCCGAAGGCATAATGGATTGGCAGTGTGATAGCTCCTGCATGTCTGATTCAGATGATGGTCTAGAGAACTGGCAGAATTGACTATATGAGCTACATGGCCATCGGTGCGCAAGAATTACCAAGTCTCTCAGATGCCTTAGCGCACAGACAAGAGCCTTGCCTACCTATGATGGGTTGACAGACCCAGGGGAATTTATTGCACAGTTCTCAGAACAAGTGCCAGAGTCACAGAGAATGCAGAATCTAGAAGCAGCATTAAGAGCTACAACAGCTAGATGGTGGAATGGCCACAAGAAGTATATTCACAGTTGGGAAGCTTGTCATAAATCTCTTCACCTAAGATTCATAGATCAATCTCAAGAGGTGCGAAGCAAGTTTAATGGGAAAAATAGTCCTCAGGAACATTTGAAGCAGTGTTATGCAGCATGGGAGCATGTACCTCGCGAAGAATGGGTACATAGGTTTGTGCACACTTTGGAACCTATGGCAAAGAACTAGTATACGGAGGTCGAGCTTCGACATGGTACTGTAAGTTGGGATAGTCTTGTTGATAGTTTTATGCTTACATTTTCTATTAACGAGGTTTTCCCTGCTTTAGATGCAGCTGTTAGGATGAACCATACTGAGGTATTTTATGATCAAGGAATAGTTGAGTACCTAACTGATGGGAAGGAACAAGGAGCTAGTGCGTCGTCGCAGGTGTTTCCAGGACGTGCCAAAGGTCAATACTATGCTGAGGTTACTTATTGTGACGAAGCTAAGATAGTGATTGTGCCGAAGAACAAAAATATGGCGCAGCTTAAAATCTGACCGTTGGAAAACAACCGATTTGGCGGCGTTGACACTTTAATTACCTTAATTGCATGTACTAATGAGATCATGGGAAATCCAGTACCATTCGGACATGATCTCTATCAGATTTGGTGCCTTCAATGCATAGTTATGACAGATTTAGTTGATGGAGTGTATAAGAAGAAACCCAAGTCGGGGGAAATCGCATTCCGCATTTCCATGAGTTTTACAAGTGAACCCATGAAAGTCGAGCGAGAGCTTTAGGATTTAGTGAGAGAGTTCGAACAGGGGGGTCTGCCGCATCTTTTCAATCTCCCACCTGCCTCTGCACCCCGTGAAGAAGCTCACCCAGCACCACCTCAGCCGATGCAGACACGATCCGCCAGGAAAAAGTTTAAACCTGAAGTTCGTTCTAAGCGGAACAAAGACCGACACAAGAAATCAGGGCAAACACCAGAGGATCATGAGATGAATCCGTCTAGTTCAGCACAGGTCCCACCTAAAGGGGATGAGAACATTGCACCACCACGCCCACCATATCTCCAACCTGTCCGACCAGGCGTCCAGCTACCCCGGCGGACAAAGAAGTTTAAATTACATACCCCCTCGCTACCACCGGGTGTGTAGCTGGTTGGGACCATGACAGGAAAAATAGACCGGCTTAAGTATGCCGACCACGACACGAATGATCGTGGCAAGTTTCCACAGTTCACACCAGCACAATACTTACATTTCGTCAAATACCCAGAGACTGGCGCGACACTGTTGGAAGTGAAATAGTGGGCTGCTGGCTTGGATCAAGCTGGTCTGCTAAAGATGCTTGATGTCCCCCATTTTGGTCGCATCACATAGGTGACCGTAGTGGTCAAGCAGTTGTTGGCATTAGTACATGACGGCCACTTATGGATAGGAGACAAGAAAATTCCTATCAATGGCGATCTCATTCATAAGATCACGGGCTTACCGATAGCAGGGCCTGATCCGAGGAATGAATTTCCTTCAAAGCATGATGATACGAAGCTCGCACAAAGCATGAAGGACCGTTTCGGCCTGACGAAGGGGAAACGAGGGTATCACACTTCCGCGATTGAAGACCAGAACATTCACTTCGCAGCCGAGCTCTTAGCATGCAAGCTCATGTGGAAGTGCAGGCCAACTGAAGTGCCTGCCCCGGTTATCAGAATTGCTGTGAACTGTGCCGAAGGTTACAGTTACAACTGGGCAGCGTACATTGCGAAGGAATTCCTTGAAGATGCCCGTGATGTGTAGGAAAAAGGTAGACCCTTTCATTATTCCTGGCTAATAATACTTATTGCACTAATTGGGTGGAAAGAACCCACTGAGGCTCAGTTCATTGAGGCGCCCCCAAGCATGCTGGGTGCAGCAAGGTACGCATCTCTCTGGATGTCACAGGACAAAGCATCCCAGCAGATGACGAACACTGTGTTAGCCTTCTATGCCATGAGAATATCCTATGAGATCCCGCGAACATCGCGGCTTACGAATGAGTTGTTCTCTTAATATGAGGGCGCAGTGCACTTCAATGCCGACATGCATCATATTTTCATCCAGGCCCTTGCAGATCAAAAGCATCAATGGTTTAAATTACCATATGTAGTAACCAAAGCAGACATCCTTGGGGTAGTTCAGCAGTGGCCAACTGACTGGTTGAAAGATGTAGAAAAAAACCCACCATTCCAGTTCCCCCAGTTACCCATATGGGTGCAGGCACCAGTCAAACGCAGTAGTAAGACCCACTAGAGGACAACGAAGACCAGAGTGAGTCGCAACAAAACGAAGATCATCAGGGTGGAGATGACGGAGATGAAGAAGAGGACGAGGAGTCGATCAAAACTGTATCAGATCCTAATAGGTCAGCTAAGCGCAAGACGCTAGAGGTAGAGGAGGTGACCAAGCCTCAACCCCGTAAGAAAACAAAGGCATCGAAGGAGAAAAATATTGACGAATAATTCACTATGTCGATGGAAGAGCTTGATCAGGCTTTGGAAAAATCTACCGAAGCATTAACTAACAAATGGTCATAGTTTGCAGATGTGCATCTTGCTGCGCTCACGGGCGTAGCAAACAGGGTTTCGGAGCTGAAAGAGTTAGCAACAAAATCAGCAACCAGCACCGCGGCAAGTAGTGCCCCAGTATCCGCGCAGCAAGATACGAGACAATGGCCAGCCAGAGATAATAGGGGCCAAGTGTCAAGCGGAGCTCTTATACTTATTGATGCAGATTCTCGGTCACAGATGAGTATGACAGTTGGGATAGATTACACCAAGCTGTCTATGACGGAATTGCATCTCTACCAACTAGCCATCATGAAGGAAATCCAAGTGCGAGACCACTACTCTCAAGTCCAGTTGGAAAACACCATAAAGCAGAGCCAAAGTCTCGTAGCACGGTTGGAAAAAGTAGTGCAAAGGAAGAGAGATGCCGAGCATAAAAGGGCTACACTAGTGCGAGCGTTGGATGAGGCATGTAGGAGTCTTCTTGACTTCGACATACAGGTTGAAGAAGAACCAGAGCAAATAATCGCTAATCTGAAAGACTATGCACAACAGTCTCGCAGCGAAATTGAAAAGTTAAAGACAGAACATGAGAATCAGATCGCGGAGCTTCAACTTCGCATCCCTCCAGAAAGTCCACCTGAGGTCTGGGAACAGCGCTGCAAGGACATACAGGCCTCAGTAGCAAATATATCAAATATTGTGGGTAGTGAAGCAAAGCTGCTAGACGACAGCATCGAAGCATGGGTGAACCTACAGGACCACCCAGACATAGAAAAGGTACAAGAAACCATCAAGCAGCGGCAGGCAGAATTAGATGCGGTCAGAGTGGAAATTAAGACGTTGCCTCCTATGCAGAAGATGGCTAAGGTAAAGCGAAGCAAGGAAATCTAGTAGGAAATCGAGTCCTATAGGACGAAGGTAACACTACTGAAAAATACGCTGCAGCCACTTGTCAAGGAAGCATTGGAATTGAGCAATGCTGCGGAGAGTCAGCTCAAAGTTTTGAAGGCCTATGAAACTTTTGCACAGGAAAAAGCTAACGAAGTATCATCCACAGCATTACAGGAGTTGGTGGAAAAGGAGAAAGCAGCTGACGACATTATACACAGCCTCAATAGTCGGTTCCATATCCTCGCAAAGAAGATTCTCCTACCAGAAGAGCAGCAGAGTGCCCCGGGACGGGCCACTAGTGAGTCTTAGGGGCCTGTTGGGGCTCCGACCCTAAGGGTCTTTAGTCTTGGTAACTCCATGGGTTTTGTGGAAGTTTGTAAGCGGAGTTACGACTCAAAATAGTCTTAGGGGTGTTGGGGTTGGGTCAAAGCCCCTTTTTGTAATTAACCCATGGTTTAAATCCAGGGTTAGGGTTTTGGATGCCCATGGTTTAAGTCCATGGTTTTGTAATAGTGCGCTGTATAAATAGGCACTTATGTAAAGAAGTAGGGTTAGGTCTTTAACGATTATCCTATGATGCTAATGTAATACGAAGCTAAGAGGCTGTATAAGGGTTTTGTAAGAAGGTTAAGTCCCAGCTGTGTGCGTGGACGACCTCTGCAGCTATGTGTGCAGAGGAGTTTTTGGTGATAAGGAAGATCTGCAGCTGTGTGCGCAGAGGCTTGCTACTGTGTGCACGGCTTTGAGGACCTGAAGAGATCTGCAGCTGAGTGCACAGATCAGAACTATGGTTTTTGTAAAGAGTTGAATAAAACACAGTTCTGTGGACGTAACCCCTACACTGGGGGTGAACCACGTTACATCTTGTGTTGTGGTTCTTTTGTATTGTTTCTGTTATGATCTTTTATGCATTGATAAGTAAATAACTGATAAGTAAGATCGTTGTTAAATACTAGCTTCGCTATGAATTCCCAGACAAGGGTTAAGCAAGTAACTGTTTGTTTATCTAACTGCAAAGCTATATACTTGATAAGATAAGCTCTGTGTTATATGATTATTAATAGTTAAAGGTTAAAGGTACAGTAAGATCCTCTCTTCTGCTTGCAGAAACGTGATTCTGCGGCACTCCATAGCTGTTTCGGGTGATACTGTAGCCTGTTCGTAGGTTGTTGCCGAAAGGGCCAACACTGTGGGTCTTTTGTTGGTGCGAAGTTATTGGTAAAAACCCGGGTCTGCCCTATAGCCCAACATCATGATTTTGATGGTGATGATTATGATAAGGATGATGAAGGTGATGATGATGGTGGTGATGATGACAATGACGACGATGGTGATAATGTTGTTGTTGTTGATGATGATGATGATGATGGCAATGGTGATGATGGTGATGATGAAGGTGATGATGGTGAAGATGAGGATGATGAAGATGAACATGATGAAGATGATAATGATGATCATGGCGATGTTGATGATGATGATGATGTTGATGATGATGATGTTGATGATGAGGAAGGTGATGATGATGAGGAGGAGGAGGATGATGATGATGACAACGATGGTGATGACGATGATGTTCATGATGATGATGATGACGATGGTGATGATGATGTTCATGATGTTGATGATGATGATGATGATCATGTTGATGATGATGATGGTGATGATGAAGCTGAAGATGACGATGAGGATGAGGATGATGATAATGATGATGGCGATGGGGATGATGATGATGATGAGGAAGGTGATGATGATGATGAGGAAGGTGATGATGATGATGATGATGATGATGATGATGAATATGAAGATAATGAAGATGATGATCATGTTGATGATGATGATGACAATGGTGATGATGATGAAGATGATGAGGAAGGTGATGATGATGATGATGTTGATGACGATGATGGTGATGATGATGTTCATGATGTTGATGGTGATGACGATGATCATGTTAATGATGATGATGATGATGAAGTTGAAGATGATGAAGATGAAGATGATGATGAACGCTATTTTTTGTTTTACAAAACGTGCACGTGATTTGTCTGCACATAACGCGCATGTGTTTTGTTTCTATATAACGCGCACGCATTTGGTTCAGTTAAATTGCGCTCGCGTATTTCTTAAATTCAAAAATTTATTCCCTCCAAATGATAAGGCCGAGCCTCCACCCATGCTTTCGTGGAATTCCTATGCCTATGTGTCTGCTTTGTACTTTGCTTCGGATTCAACATGCCTGTGCCTTGGAGTATGATCAACCATGGCTAATTCAACATTATATCCAAATTTTCAATATGCTCATGTTTAGCGGTTCGTCTGATTATGCTGCACACCTCCATTTTTTATGAGATTTTAGAAACAGATATGGTTTTTTTTGCAGATTCTAAATATGTAAATTTTAACAAGAATATATAATTTTTTTATTTTTTTCTTATTTATCCTCTGTCATCACTCCTCAACTCAAAAAACACACTGGTAGTGTTTCGTCCATATCTCTTTCATTTCTCAATGATTTAAAAAAAAATTGTATGGTGCACTAAAGAAAACCAATCTCTACATGTTATAAAAAAACCATTTCCAAATAATTGCATTAAGACATTCAAACGCTGCAACCACAAATGATGTACCATTTTCGAGGTTTGATCTCTTAGATAATTATAAAAAAAATTAAAAATATTATTTTTATTATTGGAAAAATAGTCGTGCACTAGTCCTATATGTTCTCTATATGTATACAGGTTTTAGTAAGTTTATTCCATCATTTAGACACTCAGACGCTACACCCAAAAAATCATATACCTTATAATTTGTCACAAAAATAAAAAGTGCCCATTAAAATTTATCTAACTTTAGATAGTTAACAACATTTTCAATAGAAAAAAAATATATATTTGGAAAGGCAATTCAATTTCCTACATTTCTTGTTTTTAACTGATCGCAAGATTCATTGTGTAAGTGTCTCAAAATATCCATGCAAGTTGATGGATGTCTGTTTTTTCAGTTTTTTATTGCATCTAACGCGCCAAAAGAGACCCTCAACTTCTTACACACACCCTTACTTTATATGTGATAACTTTTAACCAAGGTATGGATGTTTTTTAGTTTGTAGTTATGGATATCTTATATTTTGTGATTAGTAACATTTATCTTGTTAGTTATCAATTTTCAACTATCACAGATTAGTTCTTTAGGTTTTTTCGATGGGGCAGCTGCCATGAAGAATGAAGGTGTGGGCATCACACTTGCGATAAGCCAGTTTCATTCACTTCATGTGTGTGGTGACTCTTCTGTAATCATAAATTGGGCAAATGATGAGGCAACTCTTTTTGCACTTGATCTAGATTATTGGTGTGACAACATCATGGAATTGAAAGCCTCCCTTTTTTCGATGGGGCAGCTGCCATGAAGAATGGAGGTGCGGGCATCACACTTGTGATAAGCCAGTCTCATACATTCTACATTAAAATGGGTTGTGGGCACAACACCAATACAAGGGTAGAACTACTCGCTCTTTAGGCTTTGATGAACTTTGCGGCTGCTACTGGTCTTCATTCACTTCATGTGTGTGGTGACTCTTCTGTAATCATAAATTGGGCAAATGATGAGGCAACTCTTTCTGCGCTTGATCTGGATTATTGGTGTGACAGCATCACATAATTGAAAGCCTCCTTTCTTTCTCTTGACTTTGGGCATGTCTACAAGGAATACAATAAGAATGCAGATTGTTTATCCAATGAAGCATTCTCCATGGCTTCGGGCCTCCTTTCATTCAGTGAACTATATGAAGGAATTATTATTGGGGTAGGTAAGATTCAGCTCTTTTAGAGCATTTCTATTTGAGTAGCATACTCATAAACATTATGGTTTTGTTTTTTGAGTATGGGCTTTTCAAAGCCTCTTATTGTTTCATGGATGTTTGAGGACTTACTGGTCTCCTTAGTGGAAGAACCTCATTCTAATCCCCCTAGTGCTTCCTTGGATAAACTTGTAGAGTTCTTCATGTCTTCTCTTAGGACATGCTAGGTTGGTCTACTAGGAGAGAAGCTGTAATGAGTGATTTTTTATATCACTGGATTGTATCAAGTTACCTTTGATTCTCATGAATATCATGGAATAGCTATTTTTCTTCTCAAAAAAACTACCATAGATGACGATCTTAATTTAATATATTATATGAAGGACCACAAATTAAGTGACTATCCTAATTTAATATATTTTATCAGTTTAACATATTAAATGTTCTGTGTAGTATGTGTTACAATATAAATCTTTATAACCTCCTAATGAGCTTAAAAAGCTTCTTGGCAAGAGTTCTTAGCACATTAACAAAATTTTAAAATAAAATGGAAGTTAATCATCATCATCATCATCAATAAACTTAAAAATTTTATACATAATATTTCTGGTATCTTATCCTAGAAGGATCTCACATACTTTAAAAATTTTCATACCCTTGAACTCTTAATCTTGATTAGAGTTTTCAATATTTCTTCTTACGTTTAAGATAAAAATCCACACCACTGACTAGATTAATTTGGATCATTGAAACATTTCATATCATGTTTCGATTTCACATAGAAAATCCACACCATTGCCTAGACCATTCAACCACTTAATTTCATGTCACCATCCATAATTAAGGGTCGATTTTGAGGTTTGTTCCAAGCAGTGTTGGAATTTCACTAAAATTTTACATGTCAAATAATTTTTTTTTGACATTTTGGGTTTAACATTCCCCTTCACTAAAAGTTTTACTTAAATATGTACTTGTCAATAATAAAATTTTAGTGTTGTAGTTTGAAAGTATCAATGAACTAAATATGGATCAAGGACAACCAGCTAGGTGTATTCATATTTCCTCACACAATTATGCATTCAATGGCATTAAACGATGGGCCATGGCATTTAATATTTCAAGTGGATGGTGCCAAGTGGACACTGATGACCTAGAACTGGCTTAGAAGTTAAAACTTAGAGGCATAATGACGTTTTCGTAAAAAATTAATTGATCAAAATGACGTTCTACCAAAAATTTCAACCGTTTAACAAAACGGATTTGACCAATTTTTAACCGTATTTAATGGGAAAAAGAGTAAAAAACAGGCAAATGCCCGTCAAATTCCAACTCTGGTTCCAAGGATAGTGATTCAAACCCTTCGTGTCATGTCACCATCCATAATTAATGGTCATTGACGAATTTATTCAAGGATAGTGATCGAAATGAAAGACAACTAATGGCATTTTATGAAAGTTATTTCTAAAGTAAAGTTAAAAATGTTTTTTATTTTAGTTTTATCTAAATTTTAATATGGTGTAAGGTAAATTTAATAGTTAAGAATATGTATTTTCTTTTAAAAGATTTATAAGTTTAAATTTAAAGAATAAAAAATATTTCTATCTCCATAAACTTTATTATTAACATAACCCCCAGTAAAGTGGTAAACATTAAGAAAAGCAATATTAAACTAATTACCATATCATTATAGTTATCTATTTATGGTATAGCATAAATATTAAACTAATTAATACAAATATAAAACAAATAATATTTAATAAACAAAAAACAAAAATTCATATCCATTTATAATAAGTGAAGCTTATTTAAATTTTAATCAAAATGCATTAAGCATAATAAGATATGACGACAATGGAATGAATCTCAACTATACACTTGTTATACTAGCACAACCACAAGAAAGTGGTAGGTGAATGTTGATCGATACAATCAACCACTTGGTTTTGTGAGGATAGGTGATTGTTAAGTACACAATAAAGTATATAATTTTATAACCGTTATTCATACAGTTTGTAAGAGTTAATATAAACCAAAAGCAAAATGATTTAATAAACAAAAAGAAAAAGAAAAAAGTGGTATGAAAAAACAAAAACAAATTGTTACACGTTTCTTTAAGCACCCTTTAATTGAAGCTTATTTAAATCTTAATCAAGATGCATTTAATCATAACAAGATACAAGGACATTGAAATGAATGGAGGCTAGGGTTTGGAGCTGCAGAACCATGGAGGCTATGTCGGCTAAGGCACCTCAGCCATCAGACCGGTGGTGTTTGGAGTCTCCATGAACTATTCTCGGTCTTTCACCACCTTTCCTGTGCTATGGTACTTCGTTCACTGCTGGATGATTTTTGACTTTCTGTTCCCTCCCCCTTTCCACGACTGCTTTCATGGGATATGGCCATCTTTTTTTAGCGTATTTGAATCTTGCATGGAGTTTTCGGCAACGACTTGGTGTGTATTCTCCATTACTATTTTACTTTCCGTCTCCTGGTTGACTTGACAGCTCGTCGGTCTTGTAGTCACCCTCGGACCTGATTACTCAGGCATCAACGGTTCCAAGGCGTCGCAGGACTTATCCAAACCCGGTATTTGAGGTATTTACCTATTATACTTGTTCTGTCTCTGTATACTTTTGGTCTGGTGGATATTAGGGTTCTACTGTCAGGATGGTTTTGGTTGACGTTTATTTCTTTATGGAGTTCACCCTCCCTCGAGGGTTAGTACCAACAATATAAAAAAAGTGGGAATCCTCTGTTTTCTTTCCTGGGTTTTTTGGGTAGAAGGCATGTCATCCATTTTTTATACTTTACCTTCTAGGGTTTATACTCTCTTGTCGGTTTCTGGTGGCAGGTTGTCTGGATTGTTTTCTGACTTCTCGGAGATGGAATCTCTAGATCTCTGTCCTCCTAGGGGTCTTTCTGGGGTTTTCGACTGCCCTTCTTGGTTTACCCAGCGCAAGAAATCCAAATAGTTGAAAGCGCTTGACTCAAAATGTCACTATGTTTTGGGTAAGGATGTGATGCTTGATAGGGTATCTGAACTGTGTCGCCGGGCCTTGATTGGGAATCTTGAGTATTGTAACCAGAGTAAGGATGAGTGGGTAGCTTGGGTGACTTTACACTGGAAGCCTATCCTTAATTATATCCCTACTATCAGTCTCCTGGCCATCCAGTGTCTGGTCATTGTATTTATAGAAGACAATGATGCCACTCGCATCCTTAACACCCTTTGGACTGTCGATAATGGTTCATTGGTACTCAGACATTGGAATTCTCAGTTTGACCCACTCAAGGAAAGAGTGGTTAAACATTACCTCTGGGTCTTGCTACCATCCCTACCCTTCCCCTTGTGGAGTAGAGACTTTATAGTTGGACTGGCTAATACCTTAGGTCGCTTTGTAGCTCTGGAAAAGGATTTCCACCTTCTTTTAGATAAACGAGTGGCCAAGGTACTAGTTGAACTAGATGTCTCCAAGGGTCTTTTACCTGAGATGGAGATAGACTATGGTAGCTCAATTCTTGTACATAGGTTGTATTATTTAAACGCACCCTTTCGATGTAGCTACTATCGTGATACGGGGCATTTAAGGGACAAATGCTCCTCTCTTCGACATGGCTACCCCTTAAATCTTGGCTTTTCCGACTCTATCCCCTCTCCTATCCTCCACTTCAGTGGTGCTTCTCCCCTTGATTCCTCAGGCCCTCCTCTTCCGGATCCATCTCTTGACTTAAATGGAGGGAGCTTCTCCCGTTCACTCCTCTGATCCTCCTTCACTCCTAGGTCCTTATAATTCCTTGACTATATTCAATGAACTTTACACGGTGGAATTACAAGTTATATAGGACTTAGAAAGAAGAGCTAGGTCTTCTTCAGGTTTGTCAACATAGACACCTACCTTACCCTCTTCTCCTGTACTTGTTTTTTTTCACCTTCAACCTATTACTGAGCCCCGATTGAACTCACCATCTGCTTCTTAGCCTCCTCTGACTCATCCTTTGGACTCCTCTACCATTTCCCCTCCACCTTTTACCATGGAGGAATACCCACCTTTATCTAAAACCCCCTCTCCTATTAATGTAGAAGATCCTCATAGTCAGTTGTCGGGTGAGAATGTTGATAATCGGGATAGAAGCTCTCGATGATGCATTTACACTCAGATTCTGGAAAGTCTTTTGATCAAGAGGAACAATCTTCCCATTAAATGGAAAGCAAACCACTCGAAGTAGGGAAGAGGCTACAACTTGCATATTGTATATCCAGTTCCTAACCACCAAAATATTGTAGTCAAGGGGCACATCAACCCCCTCAACCTTGATCGCGACAGTCTTCCCTCCAAATTGGACCTCTAGAGAAGGAAGTATACCGTGTGGCCAAAAAGATCATCCATCGAAAGCCTTCAACATGTTGGAAAACTGAGACAATGTGGGAGAACCTAAGCCCTTTCAACAAGACAAAGACATCATAGAAGTGACAATGCCTCCATCAATGATAGTACACATGATGGTGTTGTTGAGAAAATCTACATGAATCAAAAGAGACACGTAGTAAGGCAAGCGAGGCTGTACTCCAATGGTTTCAAATTTGATAATGGAAGAAGAGATATCATCACTAACCTCAAGAGCAGACAACAAGGCATTTCTCTGTGGAGGACAAGTATGAAGCACTTCTAATGTGGACATCGCACAAGGAGTCTGGCCCAAATCCTCGACAACTGAATACTTCTAGTAGGCTCGGGCATTAGGATTGTACCCCGAGCACTTCAAGAATCCCTTAGGAATGTGAGGCAGAGCTTCAGGTTTATCCATAGGATTTTCATTTCGCAAAGGGATCTCGGGTGGAGAAGGTTCTTTTCCAAGGTCTGGTTGTGACGAACCATAATCTTTTGCATGTGTCACAAAAATTTGGTTTTTTGTGTAGGATGGTACTAGAGTGGAGAGAGAGGGAACATGGTGATGTTGAGGAAGTTGTTCAAGTTGACCTCATGGCTCAACAAGTATTACGAGCATTTGGTTTATACAAGTTTTGGTGTCTTGGAAGTTTGAGGGTAAAGCCAAGACTACCTACAACTACTGGTAGATTACTGGGATCCAGAGTCTGAAACGTTTCAGATAGATGGGATGTCACCCGACATTGAGGTTGAGGACATATATTTCATCAGAAGTTTGTCCCAACGAGGGGAGGTGGTGAACCTCTGATCTCATGGGCCAGGAGGCAGGCTGACTATAGATGACTACATAGTTGTGTACTGTCTTTCGGATACAGAGAAGGTTGGGAGTAAATTCTCGAAAAAATCTATTCAGATTCTAGGGCTGAAAGCCATAATTTTGGCCTTAGGTAGGATTGCAGGTTTGGCTTCACTCCACTAGGCCTCACAGCCAATGATGTTCTATGTGGTAGAGTGTATGCGGCCTGCAATATGTGATTGGAGTACTACGTTGCTAAGCAACATGAAACAACAGCTCAGTGACTGCAAGATGGGTAGGGTGCAGAACTTCGGGTTTGGCAGCATACTGAGCACATTCTTCTTTGAGTGGGTGCTAGGGATAAGCCCTAGAGTAGAAATTGCTCCACATGGAGTTCAGGATCCAGCTCATCAACGCTGCAGAATGGGAGGTGGTAGGGTGGCTAACCCCTACCTAGCAGAGTTCTTTCCATGGTGGCGGAGATAGATCGTCGCCATAGACGACTACCCCTATGCAGGGATATATTTTCGCGGTGATCCAAACATGCCCCTACCACCAGGAGCGGCCTACGTAGACATAGGTAAAGAATCCCAAACCCACTTTTAATTTTTGAATTATTTATATTTTTTTGTGTTTTTTGATATATGAAATCAAAATACATGTTTTTGGTGTGATGACACATAGTGACAATCTGCCATGTATATGCAGATGTAGGACCACGATGGCCAGATGGCTTTCATTGTCATCGATGGAGGGGAAGAGGTGATGAGATCATGGGTGTAGATGCAGAGCGGATGCTCCAGAGCATTCACATGAACTTTGTTCGATTGAAATAGAGAGTACCCATGGCGCAATTCGAGGACTTTCCTGAGGCCATGCAACGCTAGGTGGTTGGAGTACCATGAGCATGGGTTCGATTGTTTCACCGGCTAGCTAGAGCCGTAGTGTGCTACCATGATTAACACCCTCCTCCACCTTAGGCTTAGAGACCTGGTGTATATATTTTTGTATGACCGTGTAGTATATTTTGGTGGCTTGGAAGCCCCAATTTTGTATATGACACTTATGTATTATGACGTCACTTTTTAAACTTATTGAAAAACTTTTATGATGATCGATTTATTATTCTATTTACATGTGTAAAATGTGTTTGTGATATGCTTATGGTCTATGAAACAAATGCCAATCTAACACATAGTTAGCATATGAATCAGCAACTTGATTAAAAATTCTTGGAACATGAATGTATGTTATATTCTCAAATTTTCATTCTAGCAATCTAACACATAAGAATCTTCGTAATAATGTTGGATCCCTAATACGATACAAGCCATTAAGTTGTGAAACCACTAACTGCGAATCAAGACGTACCTTAAGAGAATGAACACCATGTGAAATGGCATCACAAAAAAACTCTATAACGGCACTATATTCAACAACATTGTTTGACAAAGGCCATAAACATAGGCCTCCTAAAGCAATACCTAGTCCGTAGGAGTATAGATCACCCAAGCAGCTGAAGCTGAGTTTTGAGTGTGGTGGCTAGCACCATCAGCGAATCGTATATAAACGGAAGACTCCATCGACATCTTCCATAACAAACAAAAGCTAATCAACAAATCTGATCACCATAAGAAAACCTAACTATGCAATGTAAAACTGTACAATAATATACAAAGACCAGCCTTGCTTGAAAATCATGCATAGTATTTTTTGAGATAGAGCCTATTTCTAGGCTCCGCCAAGGCTGTCCCTTGATAATCAACCAGCTCATAGGCTCCTTTCTCTAAGACATGTTTAACCACGTAAGGAACATGACACATGGGATTAAACTTTCATGCCGCCAAGGGTTCCTTATCTTGATCCCACAAAAGGACCAAGTCACCTTCACTAAACCTCCTCGAACGGATAGATTTATCATATTGGACCTTAACGCGATGCTTATTAACCTCTAGAGCCACTAAAGCATCTCGACGCTACTCATCAAGTTGCTCTAAGTGGACCAAATGTTCTTTCAATGTGGAAGTGTCTGGTAAAAGCTCCATAGCTAGCTTTCGAGAAGGGATTTTGCATTCAACTGGTAATACTGACTTCACCCCATGCACAAGCTGATAGGGAGAAAAATCGGTGGTAGTATTAACCGCGTTTCTATAGGCCCACAAAGCAGGATACAACATGATATGCCAATTATTCTTTCTTTGTGTGATGGTTCGCTGAAGAATGGACTTAAGTGACTTGTTCGCTGATTCAACATGTCCATTCACTTGAGGGTAATAAGAAGAGGAGTTCTCTTACTTATATCCTAACTTGGAAGCCAACTCTCCCATCATTTTATTCTGAAAGTGCCTACCATGGTCAGTGACAATCTCTTTCGAAATGCCAAATCGGGTGATAATCTAGTTAAATACGAAATGCGCAGCTGTGTCACTGTAGGATTTAAATGTAGGCATAGACTCTGTCCATTTCATCAAGTAATCGAAAGCCACAATAATATGATGGTTCCCCCCAGCCGAAGCTGGGTTGGAATCCATAAAATCAAGCCCCCACTTGGTGAAGGGACCGGTGGTGACAATAGGATGCAAAGGGCGGGACGCAAGCGCATATTATGTGCAAACCCCTAGCAAGGGTGGCACTTCTTGACCGCATTAACGCAATCCTTAAAGATGGGATGGCCAAAAATAGCTCGCCCTTAAGATTTTTTGGGCTATAGAAAGCCCAGATAAATGACCACCACACGCCCCTCCGTGGAAATCATTAAGCACGACCTTAGCCTCATCATGAGTTAAACAACAACGTAAAATGGAATCCACCCCACGGCGGTACAAAGTATCATCCACCATAAGGTAGTTCTTCACTACGTGATGTAATTGTCATCACTCATCCCATGAGAGGTGAGTGGGGACCTTCAACGTTTGCAAATACGAGATAATATCCCCGTACCAAAGGTCCACAATTGAGATGAGGAATATATGTTCATCAACAAAAGAATCCTCATAAATCTCCTCTTCCTCCAAATTTGGGAAATCTGATATGAGCTCAGCAAAGATTAACGATTTCTTTGACTTCGCCGAAATGAACTCGAGATCAAACTCTTGCAAAATCACAATCCATTTATTATATTTTCCCCCAATCATCCTTATAGTGAGGATGAACTGAAATGGATTGATGTGAGCTACGACCAAAGTTTGGCGAAGGAGAATGTAATGTCTCAAACGCTGAACCGCATGAACGGTGGCTAAGGCTAGCTTCTCCACATGGGAATAGTGAAGTTTTACATCAATAAGGTTTCAGATCAAATAATATATGACATGCTCATGGAGCTCCTCATCCTCTTGAACCAATACCATACCAACCATCTCCTGAGACGCGACCACATAAATAAAAAAATCATGACAATAGTCCAGTGGACTAAGCACGAGGGCCATTTCTAAGGCTTTCTTAAGAGCATTGAAAGACTCCTCGGCTTGCTCATCCCAATAAAAAGGGGTGTCCTTCTTCAACAAATGCATGAAGCCTTTAGTCAAGTTGGAAAAATTGACTATGAACCTTCGTAAGAAGTTCACCATACCTTGTAAACACTGAAGGTGTTGAATATTACGCAGGGGATACAATTGAAGTATTTCCTCAAACTTTAAGGGATCGACTCTAATACCCTCCCTGGATACGATGAATCCTAATAAACAAACCACTTTCATGCAAAAGATGCACTTATGAGGATTTAAACGAACTTGATGATGACGACATCTTTCGAACACTAATCGCAAATGGTAAGGATGACACACTCTCAAACCAGAGTGAGCAACGAGATCATCGAAATAAACTTCGATAAAGGCTTTTTAAGATCATGAAAGATCAAGGCCATGGCCCGCTGAAATGTAGCTCCGGCGTTTTTAAGGCCGAAGGGAATTTTTCGATATGCAAAGGTTCCCTAAGGACAAATAAATGTGGTCTTGTGTCGATCCTCGGGCTTAATTTGTATCTGATTATAACCAGATAAGCCATCCATATAATAAAATACCTCACTTCCTGCACACTCATCCAAAATCTGATCAATATATGGTGTAGGGATATTATCTTTAGGACGGGTTCGATTTAAATCACTGAAATCGGTGCATATTCGGATTGCTCCCTGCTTCTTATCCACCAGAACAGGATTTGAAACCCACTTCGTCAAGGGAACGGGATAGATAAACCCAGCTTTGAGCAATTTCTCTATCTCAGCTTTAATGGCGGGCACTTTTCTAGTATTCACGGCACGCAAACGCTGTCGAACCGGCTTCCCATCCAGATAAGTTTTGATCTCGTGTTCGACAATACGAGGGTCTATACCTGGAATTTGTTCATATGACCAAGCGAAAATATCATGAAACTCCTTAAACAACTTGGTATACTCTTTAATCTCATCGGGTGAACAATCCGCCCCAATGTAGACATTCTCAATCTTACCAGGATCACAAGAAATCTTGATAGGAATCGTTGGTGACTGGTTAGCCATGTTCCCTTCAGTCATCTGACTAGGAGAGCTTAATGGGACCATGGGGCTACCAACCTTCTCGCTTAGAATCTCCCTAAAGTCATCACACTCTAAACGATCAAGCTTAGGAAGGAAATACGATCTATGGTGCAACTCTTCCCAAGGTTGTTCAATCCCAGACATGGCCTCAAGAATAGCTTCATTTGAAGGAAAAACATCATCAAGGTAGTCATGAGAGTGAGATGACTCTATTGCCCATGCAGGAAGCACATAAGGGTCCTCCTCCTTCGCCCGCGAAGAGGAAGGACTAGGCTCTACAACATGATCAAGATTCACCTGATACACCACTATTGTTGCAGGCAATGACACATCTGTCTCGACAGGCATACTCAAAGTACTCGATGAAGGAAGAACCCAAGGATATTCCATATAGGTTGTGAAAAAGGGTACCGAATTCAACGAGGATGAAGCCCCACCAATACTAGACCCAATCATAAGAACGGGCGCAGGACAACTAAAGGTTTCCATAAGAGAAGGATACATACCCATGCCCACATTTTCAGTTGTTGGGTGAGAATGATTGATAATTGGGATAGAAGCTCCCGATGATGCATTTACACTCGGATTTTGGAAATACTTTTGATCAATAGTAACGATATTCCCATTAAACGGAAAGAAAACCACTCGAAATAGGGAAGGGGCTACAACTTGCATATTGTATATCCAGTTCCTAACCAGCAAAAGATTGTAGTCAAGGGGTGCATCAACCACCTCAATCTCGATCGCGACAGTCTTCCCTCCCAATTGGATCTTTAGATAAGGAAGTATACTGTGTGGCTGAAACGATCGTCCATCAAAATCCATCAACATGTTGGAAGACCGAGATAGCATGGGAGAACCTAAGCCATTCCAACAAGACAAAGACATCACAGAAGCGACAGTGCCTTCATCAATGACAGTACGCATGATGGTGTTGTTGAGACACTCTACATGAATCAAAAGAGACACGTAGTAAGGCAAGTGAGGCTGTAATCTCATGGTTTCAATTTGATAATGGAAGAAGAGCTATCGTCACTAATCCCCAGAGTAGACAAAAAGGCCTTTCTCTGTGGAGGACAAGTCTGAAGCACTTCTAATGCGGACATCGCACAAGGAGTCTGGCCCAAATCCTCGACAACTAAATAGTTCTGGGCAGCTCAGGCATTAGGATTGTGCCCCGAGCGCTTCAAGACTCCCTTAGGAATGCGAGGCAGAGCTTCAGGTTTATCCATAGGCTTTTCAATTCACAAAGGAATCGCGGGTGGAGAAGGTTCTTTCCCAAGGTCTGGTTGTGACGAACCATAATCTTTTGCACGTGTCACAACTATGGACACTTTCACCATGTTGATACAACCGTGACCACTAGTGGCCTCTGGCAGGTTTTGAGTTCCACCAGATGCACAACCAGGATCAATGGTCCTCGAGTTCATATTTTGATTATTAGGTAAAGTATTAGTAAACATGGCTGGGCCCTTTGCTATTAACTTCGAGGTGTCATCCATATGAGGGCACAAGTGAGTGAGGTGATCATCCTTACACAAATTAAGAGAAAACTTCACCTTACGCTTAGGCTGCTTGTCCCCCCCAACATTATTCGTGTTCTTGTCATTATTATTACCATTTTCATTTTTATTCCCACCCTTACGTTTATTTTTCCTTTCTTTTTATTCCTTCCAGGCTGCTAGTTGCCTTTTGGGTTCGACGTTTGCATGGAGAGTACACTCGTCGATTGGGTAGGTTGAGACAAAGCCATGGCTTGTCCTAACGTATGCTAGTTAATCGATAACTGGCTCACTTGTTTCGTAACCGAGTCAGTAGGTTTGGTACTTATGGAGCCAACAATACCATTGGCATGTGGCCCAGGTTTAATCTTGGGGTCGAAATTGGATCTTGTAGCATTTGGCATAATCTCATACAAGAGTCCGGATTGAGCATATATCAAATCCAACTCTTGAGCCCTAAAGATAGCTTGGTCCTAATTTTGAACTCCGTATGTAGAAACATCCTTCGCGATGTAAGGTAACAATGACTTGAGGAACCGATCTAGAAGACACTTTGGTGGTATAAAGGCTTTAATTAAGCGTTTCCGTCTATGCCACTCTTGAATATGATCCGAAATATGCATGGCTTTGTCTTGCAGGAAGGTTGACAAGAGTTCAGTACCGATGTTGTAACGTACGGGTAGCTTGAAATGATTAAGAAAATTCATGGCAATATCATCGAACATAGCATAATCCCCCCCCTCGATAACTCTATATACCATTTCACCGCAGGACCCATGAGGGTGTGTTGAAATAGCCTCAAACAGATGGAATCGTTGTGTAAGGAATTAGATGAGCACCAAAGGTGGAAGGTGGTGACATGCTCACCAAGATCTTCACCAGCCTTACCTTCAAACTTGGGAATGTATGAAGGAATCTTCGTAGGGACTATCGATCATGCCGGATTATGAGACACAGGATCATTCATCAATCTCGACAAACTAGGTAAGTTCAAGGTTGCAAGGAAAGGGAGCCTAGGTTGAGCCGGTCGATGCCACGCTCCCTTATGGGACTGGTTTTGATAGGCTTTATTGCTATAGATACCATGGCCTTGGCCAGTGGGATAATAACCTCCTCCCATTTGACCCATGAAGGGCTGCATGGAAGCATTGTAATGTGGAGTACCCTAATTGTGAGGTGCTACAAAGCCATAATTAGGAGAGTAAGCAGGTTGTTGATACCCGTACCCATATGATTGATAGTTTTGTCTGTAATACGGTCCATAAGAAGGTATATGTGAAGCTCCATAGTTTGAACCATAATATGGTCCATGAGATGTCCCATGTGAAGGTACATGTCCTATTGACATGGAAGGAGGCACATGGCCTTGCAATACTACGGTGTGAATAGGATTAGGATGGACATGACTAGTAGCAGTACTCCAGGCAGAAGGCCCACACGAATTAGGGGGAGGATGAGTCATTAAAAGGCATTTGAAGGTACTGGTGTCGAAGACTATAGAACATGTGAAGGGATGTAAGTGGTGTTCCCAATGTTCACATGTCTTAGTTCTGGTATCCGAATAGGGTTACTAACACTAGGCCTAGGATGGGCATGTGAAGATGCCTCCACCACAGGGATGGGAGGTGCAATGTGATTAGTGCCCCCAAACCTCTCCGTATGGAAAGGAATGGAAGTGCCCCCAAGCATAATGCTAGGGTCAATTTTTGACTCGGCATGATATGTCGGATCAGACTCGGGGATATCAAGCATGCCATAACTAACATTACTAGTGCTTTTGGGTTCATAGTGATTCTTGTCGCTCGGAAGCCAATACCGACGACCCGTGAATGACGGATCATAAGCAAATCATGAAGGATTCTCATGTGACGGGTCATATGTGCTAGTAGGATCACCCTCCCCAACCTTGTGAGGTGGAGAGGACATCTCTGGAATCTCATCCTCATGATCTCCCATGGTGTGTGAATCAAAATGAGAAGTAGTCCACCCGAACTGTCTGGCTCTCTCTCCTAAAGGAGGAGGAGATGTGGAAGGAGGAAGTCCTACTAAACGACGAGAACGACGAGGTGCCACACCTGAATCCACAATGACTCAATAAAAATAAAAGACTCAATCTAACTATGCAACCCTAGGAAAACTAGCGTACACAAAGCATACATCTAAACAATATAAAGCCAAATCACAAGCAAACCAAGGGTAGGATATGTGAGCTCCCGAATGAAGAAGGTTTGTCTTTCCTAGGAGAGGCTTGAGACTCCCATACACAACAAGGGGACGTTCGTAACCAATTATAGTGGCCCTCAGCTTCAACGCATATAGCGACTATGTTGTCTGACCCCTACCTAGCCAGGACACCTACAGAATAACCTCTGAAAATACCCCCTTGATAACCTAGGTAAGGAAACTAAGGTCACCTCAATATAACCAATGATTAGGTGAACACTCACAGGAGAGATTTACTATATGGGTAGGGTAGCAAAGATGAAATACTGAAAGCACAAATGGTACCCCAGGGATGCACCAGCCAATACCTCAAAGGCCCCTTGATACGAATACAATCCTGGAAATATATCTGGCGGTCACAGAAAGTAACCAAGGGTCATCCCAGTCACAATCGCATCCACTTCCTCGTGCTTAACTCCCGTGTAAGAGGAGCGTCCTGAGAAACACTAATTATACCAAGGGTTTCACACTCACCTGAACAGACACCTAATTGTTTTGTTTAGTGGTCTTGGAGAATTAACTTACAATGAACTATTCCAAGACCCTAAAACCTAATCTTCTTGATGCACCCTAGAAAAGAAAAGAGTGTAATTCATTTTATTATGCATTGATTTTAATTGGCTGTAATACTCAAAGGGTAATGATCATGCAACTTATGTTGTTATGACATAACATGGAGCAAAATGCACACCTAACAATCAATGCAAATGCACTGTGTAGAATGAAAAACATGGTATGCTACTACGTGAAGTGCAAATTTTTTCCTTCAAATGTATATGCAATCATTCCTATATGAAAATCCGACTATAATTCACCAAGCAAACCTAATGCAAGTACCATGCTAATGCAAAATGAAAGCAATGCATAACTATGCATAAAGCAAAATATTTTTGTATTTTTGAATTAAATGAGATATAAAAGCAAAAAGATGACTCTATTACCCTCAGACTCTGCAACCTCTCACATACAATAGCCAAGCAAAGCACCAAGGTAAAAGAGACCTAATGCACTAATCTCAAAACAAAAAGGTAGAAAATGAATGACAAGAACATTTTCAAAAATCAAAATAAAAGAAGTCTCTGGTCAGAAACAGGGGTGTATACAGAATCCAGAAGCATCCAAGAAGACTCAGCAATCATCCAAACTCACCCAGAAACACTTAATCCTCCCAATAAATCTCAAAATCAAGGCATACGCGACTGTTCTCAGTAAACTCGCGTACATACGCGACTATTCCAGGAAAACCCGTGTGTACACGCGACTGTGAAAGAAAAACCTGCTTACAGGAAGAAAAAGGAAGAAAAATCAGGTAAACAGACAAGTTGAGACAAAATTTACTCCTTCAGGACCCTACTGGGCAAACATGCCCCCATACCCGACACAGAAACAGAGAAATCAGTGCAATTCAAGTACATTGAATTCCAACAACCCCCAAAGAGAAACAACAAGGAACTTCCCTGGTATGGTCGCCAATTCTGTTACAAAGAGAAAATTCCTATGGCTTGGGGTGTACCACAACAGACAAATAAACTGCAAAAATCAATCCCTTCCCAATATGCAAGAGGAACCAAACATCTAACACTAAAGGATATCGAATCATACCTTATTACGGATGGTTGAAGTAGATCCTCGTTGAGCTTTTTCCAATCCTGCTTGCGCTAGCCATTTCTCTCAACAACAACAAACAAGACAAGCATGCTATATAATATGGTGTTATATCTACTCTAGCATATACAATCAACAATGTGTAAGCAATTAAACGTATCCATCGATTCAATATTCATTCAAATGCACATTATTGGATAGGAAAATATATTTCTATTAATCAAATCAGAGATTACACAAGTGACAACCTCTATCGGCATATCTACGAATTGGAGAAACCGAGTCTTCCACCTGGGCCTCCACCACCTTAATCCTCCATCTCTTGATAGCAAGCTCACAAGCAAAGGAAAGCTTGGGAAGAACACAAAGTTCTCCAAAGGGACAAAGGGATGCAGACTCAAGTATATGCAAGCAACGACAACAATGGACTATAGTTTCCTTGCTCTTCAATTCCTCTCCTTCAATGTATCCAAGGGGTTCCTTATATACCACTCCAAAGGGGTAATGGAGGGTCAAATTCGAGTGATCTCGAGGCATATGAAAGGCCAAGAGTCAAGTGGTTCGGACACACATCAAGGGAAATTCCAAAAATATTTGGACTTATGCACACATCCCGATGTATGCAGGTTTGAGGTCAATATCCACGTATACACGTGAGTATAGGATTAAAAGTCACGTACATCAATAAAAAGGTGTTTTTAGGGATGAAATTGGAAACATCAAAGTATAATATTAGTCCATGGGGTCCAAAGAGTCTGTAGAGGGATAGGGAAGGCCATAAATATGTGATCAACCATGTGTGGTAAAATCAACTGTAACAACTACCCCAACCTGATCCTTGTTGGGGATCTTAACTTCACTCTCTCTGATGCAGATATTTGGGGAGACAAAGCTCACATGGATCATATGATTCATTATTTTACTAACCTTCTGGACAACTCCAATCTGGTTGACCTCACTCCTCTTCATCTTGGTCCCACTTGGAGGAATGACAGATCTGGTCCTGAGGGTGTTAGTAAATGTATTGATAGATTCATTGCCTCTCTACATTTGATTCCTATATTGAATGACTTTAAGTCCTAAATCCATCCTTCTAAAATTTTTGATCATTATCCAATTTGTCTTGAATGGCACAATACCTCTCAATGTCATCTCTATCCATTTAAGTTTAATAGGGCTTGGCTAATGGAAAAGGACTTCTCTTAGATTGTTTCTACTTCCTGGAATACTCAGCTCCTTTATCCCATAGATCCTATGTC
This sequence comes from Pseudotsuga menziesii, assembly GCA_001517045.1. Taxonomy (NCBI): domain Eukaryota; kingdom Viridiplantae; phylum Streptophyta; class Pinopsida; order Pinales; family Pinaceae; genus Pseudotsuga; species Pseudotsuga menziesii. The sequence goes on along the minus strand of LPNX010402429.1, from coordinate 275,896 downwards.
GAACCTTACTTGTAAACTCAAAAGACTATAAAGGCTTGGGAGAAAGAAATGAAACTGACTAAAGCTAAAGAAACTTTGGAGGTGGACCTAGACATTAACACCTTACTGACCTCACAAGCTTCTGGTATCTTATCTGTACATGATTCCTCTCTACTGGCCTACTTGAAGACCAAAAAAGAATCATTATTGACTCATCAGATCTTGACCTAGAAACTTAAAAGTAGAATTGATTGGCTTAATGAAGGGGATGCTAATACTAAGTTTTTCCACGCCTTTGCCTTAGCCCGGAGGGCCTCCAAATCCATTTGGGGTCTCCAGAACCAATTGGGTGAGATGATTGAGGATGAAGCTTAGCTCAAAAATCTTGGGGTTTCCCATTTTACTGATCTCTTCTCGGATGATAGATTGACCAACATTGAAGATCAACTTAAGGTTGTTAGGCTTTTTCCTTCTATGGTCTTAGATGAAGAAAAAGAATCCTTCCTGTCAGATTTCTCTCTCAGAGAGATTGAGGGTGTACTTAACGGTTTCAAAAAGGACAAAAGTTCTAGTCATGATGGATGGCCCATAGAATTCTACTTGCACTTTTTTGATATTATTGGTCATGATATTCTCAGAGTTGTGGAGCAGTCTCAAACTGAAGGTAGGGTATCATGCTCATTAAATGCAACTTTTATTACCCTTATTCCTAAGAGTGATAAGCCAACCTCCTTTTCCGATTTTAGGCCTATATCCCTCTGCAATTTGGTTTATAAGGTTATCTCAAAACTTGTTGCTATCAGACTTAAGCCCATATTGGATAAGGCTATTTCTTGGAATCAGTCTGGCTTCCTTCATAACAAGCAGATTGTGGAGCCTATAGCATTACCCATGAAGTATTACATACCGATAAAGTGGAAAAGAGGCAGGTTTTTATACTGAAGTTAGATCTTGTTAAGGCTTTTGATAGGGTGAACTGGACATTCCTTAGACTGGTCCTTCTCCAGATTGGTATACTTGTCATTGGTGTGAATTGGATCATGGGCTGTGTGGAGTCAAGCAACTTTGCAGTTCTCATTAATGGGACTCCCACTATTTTTTTTTTGAGTTCGAGAGATATCAAGCAGGGCTTCCCACTCTCTCCCCTTCTTTTTATCCTGATTATTGAAAGCCTTAGCCTGCTGATCAAACAGGCACAACATGGTGGTCTTGTTATGGGTTTTAAAGTTTCCTCTTCTTTGAATCTTACACACTTGCTATTTGTTGATGATGTACTATTGTTCGGGTTGGGGAATGTTGAGGAATGTCAACATTTCAAAGTACTCTTAGATCTCTTCTGCTCAGCTACGAGTATGAAAATTAGTGAGGAGAAGTCCTCCTTTCTGTATAATGAAATTGATGATATTGTCAGAGAAAATGTTGTAGCCATTCTTCCTTTCAAATGGATCCATTGTCTGTGGGATTTAAATACTTGGGATTCTACCTGAAACCTATGGGCTATCATGCCAATGACTGGCGCTGGCTATTAAAAAAAATTGAGAAAAGAATTAGTAATTGGTCCTACCGCTTATTAAATATGGAAGGAAGACTGATTCTGTTAAAAGAAGTACTAATGGGGCTTGCAGTATACTGGCTTACACTGGCAAGGATGCCTAAATTGATTCTAAATTTCCTTAGGCTTGCCATATTCAATTTTCATTGGGGAAATTCTTTTGGTAAATCTAGGATTCACATGGTGGATTGGCACTTGATTTCTAGGCCCTTTGAGATGGGTGGATGGAATATTTTGAACCTGGAGTGGTTTAGTATGGCTCTTAGACTCAAGTTCTTTTGGATGGTACTGCAAGGTAATGGTATTTGGTATGCTATCATCACATTTAAATATTTTAAAAAAAGGACTGTTGTTGAATGAGATACGTGCCTGTTCATTCACTCTTAAGGGTTTGTCTTATATTTGCAATGGCTTTATTAGAACTTTATCATGGCTTACTAGATGTCTGGGATGGAGGGTGGGAAATGGAAAAGACATTAAAATCGAGGTTGATTCGATTGCTGGCTCCAATTCTACATTTATCCTGCCTGAGGAACTCAGAGATTACCTGGATGATTATGGTATTTCCTCACTTGCTGATGCTCATTACAGTGGTCCTAATCATATTTCCCATCAGTATTGGCTTACTGCAGAGGAACTTGACGTGGAAGGTGATTGGAAGGTATTGTGGAACAACTATGTAGGGGAACTCTCTAATGGCTGTATTCGACTGAGTGATAAACAAGACTCTTTGGTTTGGATGTATAACAGACACTTGGGACAGGTGACTGCACAATTAGCTAATGACTGTATTGCTTCTAGTCACTGCCGAGATACACCTGAAAAGATCTTGGTTTCCATTTGGGAACTTAAATTGCCACTGAAAGTTGTATGTTTTGCTTGGTTGTGCTTATCCAACCGGATTAACACCTGGGATAATCTGCTCAAAAAGGGTTGGAACGATCTAAGTTTTTTTTGTTTATGTAGGAGAGATGCCGAATCGGTAAATCACCATTTTGTTGACTGTGGATTTACCAGGGATGTCATTGATGGACTCGGTACTACTCTCCATCGAGTTATCAATTAGAATGAGCCAACATATATGCTTAATATGGTTAAGTGGACTGCGAATGAAAGAGAGCTGAGGTATCTTCCCCTCCTCATGACCTGGCAGCTCTGGCTTATGCATAACAGAGTCCTATTTGAAGATTTCAATCCTTCATCGAACGTCACTATTCATTTTATTATGGATCAGCTTTCATAACACAAAGTGAAGGTTTCCACCAGAACTCACAGAGATTTAGCAGGCTTGTCTCCGGTATTTGACTACCCAGTGGGTTTTTTTGATGGAGCCTTAGGCTCTTGCACAGGTGGTGTGGGTGTACACATTATTTTAAGCAATGATCACTATTTCCTCTTAAAACTAGGTTGTGGTCAGAGCACAAATACATGGTTTGAACTGGTTGCACTATGGGTGCTTCTTATCTTTTCCAAGCATATTGGGATCCCTTACTTGCATATCAGAGGGGACTCTTCAAAAATTATTAATTGGTTCAATGGTATGGCTACACTGGAAACACTGGATATGGCTGATTGGTGTATTGAGATTATGACTCTCCGATCTTACTTTATCCATCTCGAATCAACTCATGTCTTTAGAGAATTCTATGTACAGGTGGACCGTCTCTCTAAGGAGGCACTCCATTTACCATCTGGGCTCTTATATTTCATGGAATTTATAGAGGGAGCATGCCTTTGGCATGGCTTGGATTAGCTCTTTTGAGTATGACTATTTCTCCATTTTTGGGGCTGTATTTAATGAGAAATCATCGTTGATGATTGTGTGATGGTCTCCCCTTTCTTGAGTTTCATCCTCATCCCAGCCGAGTGTCTCCTTAGACTTGTTGGTCTGTTTGGGATTGAATGCTGATTGCTGAGTTGATTCGGGAGGGAGGATGGAAGACACTATATTGTCTTCTCCCTTGACGTACTTATCTACTTTGGTATTAGAGATTGGACTGTGCACATGTTGCAGCTTGTAACCTACTATTTAGGCCTCTTGCTGATCTCCTCTGGGAGCCTATTTGAGGATTGACTGTGTACAATATTATGATGTGGGTTGTATGCTTTTATGTATCTTTTTTTGCTGATGCACAAAGGATTCCTTTGATTCACATGAATAACAAGGAAATGCTATTTTTCTCCTAGGAAAAGGGACCTTGAAATGAATCCCTCTTGTACATTTGTTACACTTGGTTAATATTGTTGATCCGCTCAAACAAATTCAAAATATGAGATAATATCTAAATGTCTATCAACATAATAAACACCTATTAATTTAATTATTAATTTCTTAATCATCTCTTTTTTATATTAAATATTATATATTTAAACTAAAATAATAATTATGTAAATTACAGTATATTTTTTTAAATTTGATAGATTTTTTTGTATATACATCAAATTCATTAACATATATCTCAATATATACCACATTGTTTACTTTCACTAACTCTTTATTAATTATTTTACATGGTTCGTTTAACTTTGCATTCTTTGTTAATTTTTCATTTCTTGACAAGTTTAATAGATCTACCATCCCTACAAGCATACTTGGAAGAAACATTCTAAATAGGTTAGAAATAGTTGGGAAGCTAACACCATGCAAAACCAATAGGATAGCTTGAAACTATAAAAGCAAATGTTTTTCACCTTGTTTCTACGCAATTGTGACACGCGCTTCATGTTTTCAACGTATCGAGTGTTAAAGGTTTCCCTTGAACAAATATTTGGCCAAAATCGTATTCATTTTGTCCAAAGTGACTCTAACATCGTAGTAAAAATTATTTTTAAAATTACCAACCATTTCCACATTTCAATTTTTTTTTTTAAACATGCTAAATATTTATTAAATTTAGAAGGAAAGAAAGTGATATTTCACTTAGAAGGGTTATTATCTACAAGTTAAAATAAACCAAGTGTTTTTCATTTGAAAGGAGAAAGTGGACGATGGGTAAAGTTTTCTTTAAAAACATTGAATTGTAATTTCATCAAAACAAATGCATACTAATTATGATGTTATGGTGTGATTTGTTGTCGAAAATATTGTATCAGCGTGTTTTTTTTCCATTTAGTTAAAGGGTAAGGTCGTGATACTAGAAGTCTTTTTTTTTAGGTTTAGTGAGTGTTCCAAGTGATTTTGCAAGTGGTTGTTAGTGGAAATAAAATAAAGCAAAGGAAATATAAATAAACCAAATAAAATGCAAGATAGGGTAAGATATGCAAAAACTAACAACCAATAGATGCCAAACCACTTCTTTTATTGCTCAATGGTCAAGCATATATAACACCTTGGAGATGTGAGTTCCAAATGGAGGAAAACAATTCTCCTAAGGGAGATCTATTTAGTCCACACTAGATTGTTGAAGAATGTATCTTCCTGGTCAAATGCATCATTAATTAGTTAGTTAGCTGAGTAGTTGATTTGGTCACCTTATATTGATTAGTGACCCATAGTATTTTATGGTCCATAGTATTGGCCCATGGTATTGTTGTTATGTAGTCATGTATATGTTGCTACTTTATAATGAGAAGGAAATCAATATGCCCATTGTGTGTTACACCATTTTCTGCTTCATATATGTTTCTTAATCTTTAACAAGGTATCCGAGCATATGGTCTGATCCATTCCCTTTGTCTTGGGTAAGCCTTTTCACATAGTGGAAAGCACATACACACAAAGGTTTTGATCGAAGCCAAAACACATAGAGGAATCAAGTGTATTTTTTCTTTTCTTCTCTCTTGGAACACTGACACACCTTGCCTAGAGGAAAAGAGTGTCAGTGACCCACTGACGCACCCTACCTAAAGGAAAAGTGTGTCGGTGGTGCACCCTGCTTGAAGAGAAGGTGTGTCAATGACACACCTTGCATGAAGGATTAAAAGAGTGTCACTGACACTACTGACACACCTTGTCCAAAGGAAAAGTGTGCCAGTGACGCACCTTGTATTAAGGAAAAGAGTGTCAATGACACACCTTGTCCACAAGAAAAGTGTGTTTTAGTGATACACACTTTTTTATTGATGCACCCTTTTGACGTCCTATGCTAGCTCTACAAGGAGCATCACTGAGTTAACGGACCATATATTCTATCATATCCACAAATCAATTTTGATCGAGCAAATAGTCATAAGAAGATGGCTACTACAAGCACAAGCACCTCAAATTTGAAGCAGATCTCTGGACCTATATTGACCGGTACCAACTATGAGTTCTGGTCTATCAAGATGAAGACGTTTCTCCAACTCAACAAATGTTGAGATATGGTTGAAACTGAGTTCAAAGAACTTGATACAAATGCCTTGGCCGCAATGAGTAATGCCCAGAAGAATGCCTTAAAAGCTCGTCGAGACCGAGATCTCACAGCCAAATGGTTGATCCAAAGTTACATTGAGGAGTCCATTTTCCTACGGATCTCAGGAGATACTAGCACACATCAAGCTTGGAATCTGCTCGCATCTGCCTACAAGGGAACAGATCGAGTAAAAACGATAAGATTGCAAACCCTTCAACTTTAATTTGAAAGTTTGAAAATGAAGGAAACAGAAATTGTAGATCAGTTTATGACTAGGGTTTCGGGCATTGTGACCCAATTTCAAACCTATAGTGAACGTATAGAACAAAAGGTAGTTGTTCAGAATATTCTAAGGTGTCTGACCAAGAAGTTTGCTATGGTCGTGACTGCCATAGAAGAAGCAAAAGATCTATCTCAGTTCACCCTAGAATAAATGATTGGATCCCTTCTATCTCATGAAGATCGACTCAATCAAGAAGATGATTCATTGACCAATGCTTTCAGCACCTAAGCTTCCCTCAGTAGAGGTTGAGGCAAAGGAGGACGAGGTAGAGGAAGAAGAGGTCTAGGTTCTCCTCATACAGAGGACAAAACCAGTCATGAACATTCATATCACTCAGAGCACTCTTATAAATATCAAGGTTAGAGGGGGATAGGCAAGAGATGGAGCAATAAGTCCAATATTCAATGTAACTATTGCAAGAAGTATGGCCACTATGAGCAAGAATGAAGAAAGAAGCAAGCATATCATAACAGTGGCAGATTCAATGTCTCTAAAGAAGAAGAAGGCTCATTAGAGGTAATGTTCCTGTCTCATCAAGCTACTAAAGAATGTTGCAGCTCAAATATATGGCTACTAGATAGCGGTTGCAACAATCACATGGCAGGAAACAAGTCACTATTCTCTAGTTTGGATTCCTTTGTTGTCACAAATATCAAGCTAGGAGACATGACTTGTTGGTTCCAACAAAAGACAAAGGTATTGTTCCTGTACTTACAAAGTAGAATCAAAAGAAGTTTATTCATGTTGTTTTCTATGTACCACATCTAAATGTAATTTTGATCAGTATAGGTCAATTACTTCAGAACCAATATGATCTTATATTTTATGATACATATTGTTCCATTTATGATAAACCCCTGGTACGAAACTCATAGCCAAAGTTGAAATGACCAAGAACAAAATATTTCCTCTCAGTCTCAGGAGTGCTAACCTTCTACAATATATTTCCCATATTGTTTCTATTCTAGATGAATCCTAGTTGTGGAACTATAGATTCATACATCTTCCCTTCAAGAGTCTCAATCTCCTACACAAACAATCCATGGTCAAGGGGTTACCGGTTGTACATGAATAATCCAGCTCCTGTGAGGATTGTATCATTGGGAAACATCAAAGGGACATCGTTCCCACTTCCACATCTCGAGCCAAATACAATCTTGAAATATTTCATACAGACCTCTGTGGACCCATGCAAACCTAATCCACAGGAGGTAGATTTTATGTTTTTGACTTTTATTGATGATTTTAGGAGGAAAATATGGATTTATCTCCTCAAGAACAAATCAGAGTCCTTCTCTAGGTTCAAAGAGTTCAAGGCCTTTACTGAGAAGCAGTTTGGAAAGTTCATTAAAATGCTCAGTTCAGATGGTGGAGGTGAATATGATTCACACGAGTTTACTGATTTTTGCAAGCAACATGGCATCCATAGATAGTTCACCACCAGATACACTCCACAACAAAATGGAGTTGTTGAACGAAAGAACAAGACCATCATGAACATGGCTCGTAACATGTTGTCACACAAGAAGCTATCATATGAGTATTGGGATAAAGATGTTGCATGCTCATCCTACTTGCTCATTAGATCACCCACGGTGAGTGCCTAGGACAAGATTCCTGAAGAAGCATGGAGTGGCACTAAGACTAGTGTTGCACATCTAAGAGTTTTTTTTTCTATTGCATTTTATCATGTACTTGATGAACTTAGAAGAAAGCTAGATAAGAAGAGTGAGAGGTGTATTTTCACTGGTAACAGTGAACAACACAATGCTTACAAGCTGTATAATCCTGTCACCAAAAAGAATGTGGTGAGCATAGATGTGAAATTCCTTGAAGACAAATGTTGGAGTGATCCTTCAGACATACAACAACAACAAAGTTATTATCTGTTAGATATACCAATTAGACTTCCAAGATTGAAAGTACAACATCAAGAAGAAACACCAAAAGACAGTTCATCTCAGAACCAGAAAACCACAAGTTTGAGAGCGTTATATTAGCAGACTCGTGTTATTGATGAGAAACTTCAGTATGCTCTGTTTTCTTGTTAGCTTGCATCTTTTGATGAATCATTAAAGGATGCATAGTGGATGCAAGCAATGAATGAAGAGATCGATTCTATTGAGAAAAACTAGACTTGGGATCTTGTTGACATCCCTGTAGACAAAAAAAGCATTTGATTCAAATGGGTCTATAAGACCAAAGTAAATGAAAAAGGAGAACTTGAAAAACGCAAGGAAAGGTTGGTTTCTAAAGGATATGCACAACGATATGGTGTAGATTATGATGAAACATTTTCTCCTGTAGCAAGGATGGATACCATCGAAGTTGTACTTTCCATTGCATCACAAAATCAATGGCCTGTTTATCAAATGGACGTGAAATATGCCTTTCTCAATGGTATTCTTGAAGAAGAAGTTTATGTAGACCAACCACCTGGATATACTATCTAAGGTCATGAACACAAAGTGTTTAAGATGAAAAAGGCCTTATATGTTCTAAAACAAGATACACGAGCTTGGTATAGTAGAATTGACTCCTACCTCATCAACAATGGGTTTAGCATAAATAACAATGATCCCACTCTGCATGTAAAAACAAATCAGCAAGGTAAAATGTTGATTGTATGTCTTTATGTTGTTGACATGATTTACACTGGAAATTTAATGCTTGAATAAATCAAGACAGTCACGAAAAAGGAATTTGAAATTTCTGATCTAGGACTGATGAAGTACTTCCTTGGTTTAGAAGTTACTCAAACTAATAAAGGTATTTTCATGTGTCAGCATAAGTATGCTACTGATATTTTGCATAGATTTAGAATGGATAAATGTAAACCAGCAGAACCCCCATTGCTCTAGGCACCAAGTTACAAAGAATGATGATGGACCAATAATAAATACTACACTATATAAAAGAATGGTAGATAACTTAATGTATTTAACTGCAACTAGACCCGATTTGATGTACGTTGTCAGCCTTATTTCCATATTTATGGAGTATCCCAAAGACTCTCACTAGAAAGTTGGAAAAACTAATTATGAGATATGTTGCAGGCACAGTTGGATATGGCCTATGGTACACTCATACACCAGAAAATACTCTCATAGGGTACAATGACAATGATTTTGGAGGAAGCATTGATGATAGGAAAAGCACAATTGGTTATGCTTTCCATTTGGATACAAATATGATCTCTTGGCCATCTAAAAAACAACCCATTGTCAGAGTGTCTTCTAGAGAAGCAGAATATGTAGCAGGCACCACAACAGCTTGCCATGCAGTTTGGATAAGAAGAATTTTAAAGGATATGGGACACACTGAAAAGGATACAACTTCTATTTTCTGTGATAATAGCTCTGCAATACAATTGTCCAAACATAATGTCTTTTATAGAAAAAGAAAACACATTGACACTCGTTATCATTTCATTCATGAGTTAGTCAATGATGGACAAATTTCTTTACAGTTTTGTGTCTCTAAGGAGCAGTTGGCTAATATGTTCACCAAACCATTGGGAACAACTGCATTTGAATATTACAGAGAGCACTTAGGCATTGACAGTGCTGAAGATGTTCTACCAATTGATCTTAAGGGGGTGTGTTGAAGAATGCAATCTCCCTATTAATTAGTTATTTAGTTGAGTAGTTGTTTTGGCCACCTTATCTTGATTAGTGTCCCATAGTATTTTATGGCCCATAATATTAGCCCATTGTATTGTTGTTATGTAGTCTTATATATGTTGCTGCTTAATAATGAGAAGGCAAACAATATTCCCATTGTGTGTTCCACCATTTTCTGCTTCATCTCTGTTTCTTAATCTTTAAAATAGATGTCAAGTGGCGTAAAGAACAAATGAGGAAAACACTTTCCCTTGGAGGAAGGAGGAAAGAGAGCTTGGGGAATTCTTGAGAAGAGGAAAATGGTGATATATAAGTGATCTCAAGCACAAATCCAACAACATAACCTTTCTCTAAGACTTCTCTTACAATTAGCATTCCCATGGATTTCTTTTATAGGCCAAGAGGTGGCAAAAAAATAACAAGATCCCAATGTGAACCCAATGATCCATGATGTGGATCCAAAGTACACAAGAGAAGCCATTTAAGGAAACCAAGTGTGTGAAGAGCCAAAATTCGAATTCCTTGAGTAATTGAAGCTTTCATGAGCCTTCAATGCGGTGTTGGTGGGTGAGATCCCAATGTTTGTGTCAGCCATATGGATCTCAAAGAAAATATGCGCTTTAGCACGAGCCTCGAATTGGTGACACGTGATACCATGCATATAAACAAAATATTACCCATACGATTATGTATTTTGACTGTTTTGGGGCACTTTTGGACTTAGGTTGCTCTTTGGCTCTTGTGAAGGTGTCTTCAATTGGATGCGTGATGTATGCACGGGGGGTTCACTTAGTGAAATTGTTACATAGCATGTTCATTTGTATGATATTAAAGAATATCCCTAATTTCACTAAATATTGGAAAATACTTCCTAAAATTGTATTGTTGAACCCCCCTCACAATATGCCTTTCCAATTAAGAAAACCCCTAGTTTCACCAGATATTGTAGGTATCCATTTTATCAACCCATTTTTAACACCCCCTTTATATCATATTGTAAAGTTGTAACAACAAGATCCCTAACGCACCTTAGTATAAACAAACAAGATGATAAATAAAATATAGTATAGTGCTAGTAATGATCTAGCAGAATTGCAAGGGCGTCTGTTTCATTTGTAGCATTGGATAGTTTAAGACCCAACTAAATAGTAATGGGTAAGGAGAAACATGTAAAAGGAAACATGGTCAAGAGATCAATGTAACAAAGAATGTAAAATATTGATAGTCCAATAATCAGCGCAATGCTTACAAAAGATGAGAATTGCACATGTTTCACACTAAAACCTTATAATCTACCAATTTTATATCATGTAACTACACGTATAGCCATAGAGAGCTCATGTTTTCTATAAGCTTAATAAATTAAACTCCATAAAATATTTTTAATAATCTTAATAAATGTTTCCTATTCTTTTTTTTAAAGCTATTTGTATGCGATTTTTAATACATGCATAGTAAAATATGGTAAAACAACACTCTTATTGTTTGGATAAATTATGTGCAGATATCTTCTTATGCTTAAATTATTCCAACTTTAGTGAACACAGATTCTTCCACAACAAATGAATCTCATTTCTATATCTATACAAGATCAAAATTAGTTGGAAATTAGAGTTGATTCTCTTCATTTCCTATTTAAAGTCTTAAAATAAATTAAATGACACACCCATATAAATTTAACAATGGTTATCCAACAGGTTATTGATTTTTCTTGGGTCGAGAAGTATTCTATTTTGGAATATTTGTAATTTTATTTAATTGGGAAGAGGTTTCTGTATGAAACTAAGACCAAAATCCTCAATTTTTTTTATGTATATGATCCAATGATATAATCAAATTCTTTGGTATTTTTTAAGATGGATTTATGGAGTTAGATTTCAATCAATAATATTATAATATGCTTAACGTAATGATATGAATATTTTCATTTAAAAACTATTTAACAAAAAAAAATCATAAGCATAATGATAATATTATAGAAAAATGATTTGAAATTAAATATTGTAGTATAAAATGTCTTCACATACAACAATTAATTATATATATATATATATATATAGCCCGATGGGCTAACTCAATTCGTTGAGTGCTATAAGTTGTGAGTAGAAGATCTCGGGTTCAAATCCTTGTGTGGATATACATTGTTATTTAAGGGTCTCACTTGATGTCCTCGTCGGGTTAGCTCCATAATCAGAGCGAACGAGGTCATGCCCCTTTGGGTGCCCCCCTGTGATTTATTCTTGTGGACGTAGAAGCCCCACTGGGGGGTTTGTGAACCAAATTTGTTATATATATATAATTTAAAAGCTATATAATAAAATTAAAATACTTTTTTATCAATATAATTATAATATTATTTTAAATTAAATATTGTAATATACAACAATTTTATGTGAGGCTAAAATGCCATTTTTCTTGTAGTGTAGGGACATGTTTGTAGTCAACCATGGAGGCATTGAACATGTCTTTGTGGGATATATATATATATCCCATGATTTGAATGTTATTCCTCGGCCCACCCAAATAAAATAACTTCCAATATTTATATCACTGTGTCAAATTAAAAAAACCCTTGACCCCTTAATACGAGGCAATAAATTTTTTAGGCTTTTAGGAGTATTCAAACCCCCAATATGAATGGACGTGATATAATATTTCCTTGCTAGTGAACCCCCCGTGGATGTATGTTGATGATGCTTTACCGTGTAAACTGTGAAAATGTCGCATGTATGTGATAACATATGCCCCTTGATGTATGAGGTTCAAAGGGTACTGTAGAGCTGATAATACATCATCATTTTTTGTTTTGTTCTCTCTATTGGTTGCAAAAGCGTCAGAAACATAGGTGGATGAATATACTTTTCCAAAGGGGGAAGGTTGTCAGTAGAGCAATAACTGAAAGCGTTAGTTTTATACAAACAAGGAAGGCATTACAATGCTCATGAAGATGGCAAGGATGGATACAAAATGAAAAGACTAAGGAATCTCTCATAAATTGCTAGGACATGGATGAAGGAAACTTCTAACCATGTTAAAATACAAGAACCCAAAACTAACATTACTAGTGCCAAAGAAGTAGAGCTATCAAGAATCTAAAAAATCCCACAGGGGTGGGTGTCTGGAATGTTAGTGAAGCCACTAAATAATAATTGCACTATACCAGGGATGTTATTACTATGATTTTAAAATGTGAACACTTCTACCTTCGAAATGTACGACTCCCCCTAATGAAATTAAAGGTTGTTGTCGAGCATGGGGGAGACTACTAAGTTAAGGAGCACTGATGATTCTCCTTACTTAGTTCGAGGAAACTGTTGGGTAAAATATCCTCTTGATTAATTCACCTAATATTTAATTATCGACCAGGGTTGGTAGGCTTAGAGTTGACACAAAATATATGCGAAGGTAGAGGGATTCCTATGGTGTCGTGGAAATATTTTAACAAACAAAAGATCGAAAGATCATTCAAAATGAAAAACCAAGTCAAACTTTAAAGAATTCAACTATCAAGGTAATTGAACCAGGACAGAGTACTAGACCAGAGTGGTATCAAGTTATACTACTCTACTCTATAAACAATTACTATCAGATAAAGATATAGAAAATGTTATTCTATGACAATAAACTACTCTATATGAGAAGATCTATTTTATTGCTAAACAACTTTAGAGACTAACTGCACAAAATTACAACAACTGGATATGTTTTTAAGAAAAACTATACATACAACTAATGAATGTACATAATCGTTTAAACTAAACTATTTAGTTACACTCTCCTTGGTTGTTCTGAGGATAAGGATTCACTTTGATTGGAACGGGAGTAGGAGAAGTGTCAAAGTGACTTTCAAAGGAAGTGGAGAAACTAAATGGAATTAAATCTAACTTAACTTCTACAAAGATGTGTAAACTAAGAAATGTCCAATTGCAAGTGATAGTAAACATGATGATTTATTTCATAAGTAAATAACTCCTAACTACAAAAGATGGAACAAGACTATAATAAGGTAGACCTAACTTATAAACAAGTAGAAAAATTAATAGATGGTTTTAAATCCTATTCTATAGGTTCCTTTGCTAACCACCTAATTGGAAGGGACAGATCCTACTGCTTGTGATCAATTTACAAGGCACTAACATATTTTTCTGACATTTACATATCTAACTCTAAACTATATAAATGGGTGAAATCAATTCAAGTCAAAGATATAATTACAAAGCAATACAATAAACCAAAACGCATGACATAATTCTAACATAGGGTGAAAAGAAGGAAGAAATAAGAATAAAATTTAATAAGTATATTAAACATTCTAACCTAAGGCTTTAAGAAGAAACACAACCATTGTCTAACTACCACTATCAAAAAATAATCGAAAAACTAAAGAAACAGGCTTAAAACAGATTAAAAATGCTAAGGGATGAATGAAAGGCTGGATAACAGACTGGAGCAAAGGTTTGGATGGCAGGCAGAACAAGTTGTCTGAATGATAGTATGTACACAAAAACCACTAAAATGTCAAGGAATAATTAATCTAAATGATTTTGAGATCAGCTGATCCATGCACATGATAATGAAATGTAAAGGACAGGAATTAAACCTACCTAAAAATTAAATTCAATCTATCAAATAACTTAAACTCAATTCATAATTTAAAAGACATCATGATCTATTGCATTATTAAAAAAGCTGGAATATAACTAAATGAATTCATAACAAAATGGAAAGGAACATAATTGAACCTACTGTAATTGGATCCTATAATATCAAAGCAATCTATTCTATCAACATAAAACAAAGCAGTAAACTAGAAAGACTTGAATAGTAAATTGAAAGCAAATTTGTGCGCAACTGGTTGCTTAACTCATAAAGGGAAACTACATGAACAACATAATATCAAAGTGTAATCTATGCCACATGAAACAAATGGCATGAATTATTACAGTAGCTAAATTGAATTAATAAATTACTAATAAAACTACGCTAATTGCAAAAATGGAATAACGAAAAATACATAGGAATAGAAATCTCTAGTTGATGAGGGGCCCTCCCAGCAATCAGAGTGATGACTTGCTAAATGCTACTAAGATACATTCATGCACAACATAAGTAGAAATTTTATTAAACTGAAGAAAAGTATTACAAAGTTTCTGGAATCAAAATGATCACATGTATCAACTAGCTAATTAACTTTTTTTCTCGCATAGAAGCGTTTGTATATATATATAGCGTTTTACAAAGGGCGAGCAAGTCAACCCTTTCAGTGGTCGAATTCTCTTAAGATAAGTCAACCATTATGACAAATAACTGATTGAATGGACAACACATAACGTTTTCCTCCTTCCTCGTGAAATGGTTCTTCTATGGTGCGTGATGTGGCATACAGGCTCTGCTTTGGTGTGGCTGGTGTCAAGGAGTCAAACAGAGGCAACGCGTTGGAAATCATTCTAGAATGAGGATCATGTTCTCACCCAGGTGTGTGGAGAGTAGGAATTTTTCATAGCATTTCATGATTTAACACTCGAGAATCTATCATCAACAGTGTGGGGTAGGCTCGACGGTTCAAATGATGAGCTGGACAGTGAGCTATGCATATCTAGGATGGATTTGTTGCCTGCTTGTTGGTTCGCTGAAGACTATGATATGCAACAATGATTTCATATGTTAGCATATATTCAAATATCATCGGATTTAACCAATAAAACGTGAAATAATAGAAAAAAATCATAACTTGCATAAACCCATAATAAAGTTGTACCTGGGACTGAATAGTGAACTGCATGACAGAAAACATGCCAAAAGGTGACAAAAAATATGTCAAACAAGTAAATTATTAGCTAAAAAATGATGACAAAACTGGGATCAACGTTCACCCAAACCGGAGAAATGCCAGGTCCCACTGAGCACAAAGAGAAGTGAATCAGGAAGAAGGATGAGCTGCGTTATTAGCTGCCTTCGACTTGGCAGATGAAGAAGGGGTTTAAACTTCAATTTTTGAGCTTGTGATTTCAAAATAGCATGCCTCTCCTGTTGAGTCTTATGTGACAAATTGATGGCTCTGTTCAACTCTTCGATGGTTTTGACCTGCAAGCGTAAATCTTTATTCTCTTGCCGAAGATTTAAGATTATTATAGCGTACTCTTCATTTTGAATTACTGATTGAGCCAAATCATCGGTTAACTGATCAACCATCAGCTGTTGTGGAGTAGATGGCTTTGTAGGCTGCTTAGAGTCTTGTGGAGGACTCATCTCCTTGGATGGAACTTCAAGATCAACAGTCGAAATTTTTCTTTCAGGACCCAAATCTTGAACAGGCATAGAAACAGTTTCATGAACGGGTGTAGGGATGGTCTCATGATCATTATCTTCAAGCATTTCAGCCGAAACACTAGCCAAGGCGAACAAAGGTGAAGTAGTGTTAGGTTTCCCTGATTTGGCCACACTGTCTGAATGAGTTGTCTGGATAGCGGGTTGAACCATAGACTGAAGAAATTTTTCCTTCTGGTCTCTAGTGTGAGGTCATGGTAGGGGTATAAATTTAGCAGAGACAAGGATAGAGTGAGTGGATGGACTCGTCTCCGATGTGTCATCATTGAGATGGACAACATTGGGCATTTTTGGATATTTAAATGGGGGTTAAGAACTTTAAACACGAAGGTATCCCAAGGTTGATTCCGCTCTTTAAGCTGATCTAAGATTAAGAGCTTGGTCAAACTACGATGGTATAAACTGCCCTTAGGGTTAACAGTATTCTTTTTAACTTGGTTCGACATCTTTTCCAAGCTCCTAAGAAAATAATAAGGGAAATTGAGATATTTTTGATCAACAAAAGAGCTAACAAATGGAGATGACAGGACTTAAAGACGCTGAAATTACCTTCACAAGTAATCAAATGGATGATGACCGTCAAAAGATTAAGGTACTCAGGTTTTATCCAATTACAATGAAAACCCTTTATGCCCGCCACATTCCAAAACTCAGGTTTAAGGGAAAAGTTATGAGATGCCTGCAGAACAAACTAGTGCTTGTGCCATTGATCGCCCTCTCATGGAAGCTTGGTTGCATGTGCGATTGATTCCTCAGTGACTGGGAAGACAAGATGGCCAACCCTTTCCTTCTTTCCATTGAAGCCCACCCCAAAAAGTAGTGAAAATTCTTCATCATACCCTTGTAGCAGATGAAGAAACGGGTTCCAACCATCCCGAAAAAAGACTTCTCGACATTCTCTAAACTCTAGCAACTGGCCCTAAGTCTTAGTATCTCTCAGGTTCAAATCGATTCAGCATGGTTAAGTAGAGACTAGGATACATAGTTTGCAGGGAGTATGAAGGAAAGGTAACTAACACCCTCTACAGTGGTAACGATCAGTGAAAGGAATGGAAAGAGGTTTACACAACGTTGATTTAAAATGTTCCTCATTCAACAGATCAAATGATCACGCAAACAACTTGGCATGTTTAGATGATTGTTCCATTATGGAAATGTTTTAAACATGTGCCATCAAAGATGCATATTTTAATGAGTCTATAAATTTTCAGTTAGTTCAACCATGTCCAAAGTTAACTTTGGATAGGCTGAACATTTTAACTTAATACGGATGTATAAACCATATTCATAACCATAACCTTGATTTAACAAGAGGGTTGACTATTTGGTAGCTTATGCATGTGAGTGGAAAATAGGATGGGGGTGATGGTAGTGTAATGATGATTTGGAAGTACCCTAAGGTCAAATCACACCCATATGGGAGTAAGACAAGATCGTATTAGATCTAAACTGTACTACATCATGGATCGATATTAGTTATAATTCCCTTGTGGATGTGACTTTAATAGTGATGATATGACTCAACCAAATTTTAACTTTTTTCCCAAACGAAAATTAAGCAAACACTTAACCATAGGTGTTAAAATGTCATAGTTTTTTATTCATATCATCATGCGACCCTTGATATGATCCTTCAAATGGATTTCTGTAAAAATAAGTTCTACTGGATCAGATTGCTACTAATCATGGATTTTCCTATGCTACTAGTCCGCAAGAAAGTCATATAGAACAATTCTCTTTATCTTTTAATTGTGCTCTCCCTTATTCATCCAGGATTTTAGTGACCAGATTCGTTGTTTGCGTTATCTTGCAAAGACTTTATCATTTGACAAAGAAAAATGAGTCTTTTATAAATAATTTAGAAAAATAAAGACAGGCAGTCTAATCCTCCCCCAAACCAAAGATATGGCATGTCCCCAATCCATACAAGAAAACTAAGTAATTTCAAAATAAATTAATAAGAGTTCAATCACGCTGTTATGATTTTTTTTAAAGGAAAAGAAAGATTAATTAATAAATGGAAATGATTCAGATATGTACATTTATCAAAAATAATAGTGCTCATATATGTAGATATGTACATTTATCATGTATCATGTGATGAGAACATTATTGAAAATGCCATAGGCAATACTAGTCATCGATGCCTCATTGTAAGGATATCTTGTCATCTCAAGAATTTTTGAGTTCACCTTCGAGTTTGTGAGATTTTACAACTATGGGTTCCATTTATAGGATAATCATATCCTAGGTATTGATTGAATGTAGATGGTCGGATCCAAGGCCAACTTATGGTCATTCTCTAATGACATCATAAACAATAGGCCTAAACATATATTTATATATTCGAATATTATCATTTTCGGTGAACCATGTGCATAGTGATACATTTACCAGATCTATTTTACCCGATATTTCCCTGCTGCCAGCAGGCCTGTTCATTACTCCGACAGGTTTATCTTGGTACCATGCAAGCATAGCCCGACTACCAATGAACCTGTTCAGTACCTCGACGGGTTTACTTGTATTTACTGAGCTTCCTTGTTTTAGGATGTTACTTAGCATTGACCCACTACCAGCAAGCCTATTTAGTACCCCGACAAGTTTGCTTCATATAATGATTTTGAGTATATGGAAGTCGGTCGGTACTAGAGCGTGTTAAGCCTGCTAAACACATAATTCAATTTTTTTTACATATAATGGCCTTAATTATAGATCATGTCAAAAGAGAAGAACTTAAAGTTGTTCTTTGACCTTTCGGTCTATATTCTTCATAAAGGATAAGTAATGTTCCCCACAAGCAAAAATTTTACTTACTTTTGAGTTACCACAAAAATTCTGAAGAGACAAGTTTTGATGATGAGTATAGGATAAACTAATAGTCCACAGGTGTGAAAATTCTGAAGAACATGATGATTAAAGTAATTCTTTCGATCAACTGTTCAAATAATCGGAAATGTACATGTATGAATAAAGACACCATATATAATGCATAACAAAATCATAGAATAAGTGGGTGGAAATGATATACAAGAATTCTTGAATTGCGCTATAAACTTGAAATTTTGATAGTGACCAAAAAAAGAAGGAAAAGTTAAGATATATTATGAGTGTTTTTAGAGCACTTCCTTTTTTAGATAATATTTGATGAGATGCTTACAGAAATAGAGTACTTGTAACCAAACTACAAAACCACTTGTTAGATGATTCATTTTTATTCTTGAAAACATATATAACATTATACAAAGAAAAAGAGTCCCCAGTAAACAACTTGTTAGAAATGACTTATTTATTCAAAGAAATACACACATATTTACATATATACAAGTGATGATAACCCAAAATACTTTTAAGGATCAGGGGGAGGAAGATTTTTTGGAGAGGGAAGGCCAATAGTTACTTCTATTTTGGTAGGATCCACCTTGATCTCTTGGGGAAAAACATGATGCCCCATACAAATGTGACATGCAGATATTTTGTTTAATGGACATTCATGTTGGGGTTGTTTCATCTTACATCTTGGACAAAAGATGCTCTTTGATGCTCATTCTTCTTCCTATTTCTTCATGTAAGTTTGGTTTCTAAAGTGAGTATACCTAGAAGGTTTCTTTCGAGGTGAGAATGGGCACAACGGGATTTGAACGCAAAATCCGACGACATCCGACGTATCGTACGAATGTGTCGGACAGTAACAATGAAAAATAATGAGCTTTTAAAGTTATTTTAGTGTCGTCGAATTTTCGACACTAGGGTGTAGGATTTCCGACACTAGGGCTATTCCTAGACTAGGGCTATTCCGACACTAGGGCGTAGGATTTCCAACACTTGGGCATAGGATTTCTAACATTAGGGCATAGGATTTCCAACACTATGGCATAGGATTTCTGACACTAGGGCTATGTCGTTGGATTTCTGACACTAGGTCAAAAAAAACAAAAAAAGAAATATAAAACCACAACCATCCAGACACAATATTTATTCGCGAAACAAAGAACCCAATCAATAATTTCACGATGGAGCCGACAGAATATACCTCCACATCCGGAGGCCACGCCGAGGAGG
Source organism: Pseudotsuga menziesii (assembly GCA_001517045.1). Classification (NCBI taxonomy): domain Eukaryota; kingdom Viridiplantae; phylum Streptophyta; class Pinopsida; order Pinales; family Pinaceae; genus Pseudotsuga; species Pseudotsuga menziesii. The sequence goes on along the minus strand of LPNX010402429.1, from coordinate 255,736 downwards.
TTTACCGGAGGTCACACAGAGGAGGTTTGCTGGAGGTCACGCAGAGGAGGTCGTCGGAGGTGCTGCCGGGGGTCAAGTGTGTTTACGTAGAGGAGGGCTTGTAGTGGTTAGGGTTTGCAGCGGTCAGGGTTTGCATAGGCAGAGGAGGGTTTGGTTTGAAACAATCATTCAGGTCCCTCTACAATGAACTCCCTCATCTGAATTGGTTTGAAACAATCATTCGGGTCCCTCTACAATCAACCATTTTGGGACGAGATGGCTAAGTAAGATGTATTTGATCAGGAATTTTACTGTAATCGTTTCTCTTTTCTCACCAAATCAATGTATTTTTTTTTCATTTTATTGTTCCTTTAATTTTGATGTAATCATTTCTCCTTTCTCACAAAATCAATTACTCATTGTTTGCATATTGTACAGGAGTTTACTTGGAAAATAAATTGGTTGATACACTCACTTGGGGTTTCCAAAATGAGGAACTAGCATTACAACAACGTGCCTAGTAAGAAACCCGCCCTCATTTCCAAACTACATTTCTAGTTTCCTTTCATTTAGACTTTGGTGGAAACATTATTTTTGTCTCCTCTTAGATTGAATCGACTTACGATTCCTTTTTTTTTTACATTAACTCACCAATAAGGGCACATGGCCTCTCCAACCCTTGTTGAATAAACAAATAGGAATTCCAATTTTATTTATAAAATACCTAGCCGAGATGTCGTGGAGGAAAGTATCCATATCATATGGGCTTGGAACCCCCATTTTTATTCCAAAAACATTTTTTGCGAGACCAAATCCCATGATTTGGGTATGTTTATGAAAACATAGATTCCCTTGGGGTGTTTTTCTTTCCATGTGTATGGGTCTGATTTCATTTCTGGTAGCTTTTGAAATGTTGAAAGGAACTTAGAGAAGGAAGAGTTGTAGGTGGCTATCTACTAATTGTTTGACAAAAGTCCTCAACCAAGTACTTGTCCACTAAGTGTTTGACAAAATGCCTAAACCAAAATTTCCATATCTCCCTCATTTGGATTTTGAGGCCGGAAAAATCATACAGGGTTCGACTCAAAGATTCAACCAAGAAATTTCCAGAAATCCTAGTAACCCTATTTTTTGGTCCATAATCCAGCTAGCAAAGTGTGTTAATTAGGCCCCTTCCAGGTTGATTTTTTTTTACTTTGAAAGAGACCCATTTGATATGGAGAAGTGAATATTAGTACTATACAGTTCCTTTAGGTTTTCACCCATAAAGTTTAAATAAAGACCTTATATTTTGATTTCATCTCCCTCAGAAAAACCTTTATTGTTTACCTTCCGGAGGCCAAATCTCACTCAATTTTAGTTCGATTTTCACCAAACAAAAGGCAATGCGTTAATTATACTTGTAATTTATTTATAATGAACTTAAGAAATTTTAGTTTTAGATAATTTGTGAAAGGTAGATTAGACAGAACAACTTTCATGCCAAAAGGAATTTTGCCCATCTTGAACCTAGTTTGAGACCAATTTTTATAAATGATTGGGGGTACACTCGTAAAAACAAATCTCCCTCTGAGGCATAGATGAATGTCCCTATGCAAGTGCCATGAATTGAACCGCCTTGGAAGCCATTGATAGCAGTTTCTTGGTTAAGTGTGAATTGATAAATTGTGCTTGATTATAATACTAAAAGTTTCTTGGTTTAGTGTGAACTGATAAAATTTTCCTGAAGCGTATGTAGCTAGGTTAAAATCACTGATAAGTTTATTTTTACTGTAAATTTTTATCATTTATCCCGGGCATTGACACTAACCATTTGCATCGAATCAACTCCCGCAATCACCTCGTCTTGTGTGTTCGCTCATCTATGTGGCAAGTTACTGGCTTGTGGGTCTCAAGCTGTGTCGATCCAACCAACCACCTGCAAATTGATCTGGACCTAGAACTGGAACTCATGACTTTTCTTTCTTAGCCACCCTCCTTCCTAATATTTCCAAAGGTTAGAGCATCATATACACTCAACCTCATGCTGGAAAGTCTGTGTATTCGCTCCATTGCAATGATTCTCCTCACTCACTCAGTATGACCCAGATTCATCTCTTTTTACACATAAAAATAAGAGATATATGCAAGGTTCCCATTACATATTTAAAATATATATACCATTTATATTGCATATTTATGTGTGGGGTATTTGTGGGAAATATAAGTTACATGTGTGAGATTCAACCAATTTTCAGAATCATGCTCAATACCCTGTTGATATCCTCTGTTATGTGGCATATATGTTCAATATTGTTTGCAGAGAGATTCAATTTTATAACCCACAGATCTGCTCCGTTCTGTAGCGGATCCATTCAATGTTTACACAGAGGTATGATATTCAGCGATCAACCTCCTAAGAGTCAAGGAGGTCAAGGAAGGAAGAGGTTAGGAAGAGCTTACATGGAAACACACTGTAAAGTTGTATGTTTTATGCAACATTTCACACACCTTCTTTCATCAAATGATCATGACATACTTTTAGCAGCTCTTCAAGCTCTTGTATCTCTTGTAAGGATTAACCCTTCCAAGTTACACCTAAGTGGAAAACTGCCAGGAATTGCAGCGTTGAATCTTCATTTTCTTTCTCTATCACAAGGATGGGGAAGTAAAGAAGAAGGAGTGTGCTTGTTCTCATGTGTTGTAGAAAATGGTTATGATGTAGCAGCAAGCCAATTAGGATCGACTTTACATTTTGAATTTTATTATGAACGTGGTCCAGACAATGCAGAAAATTTAAATGCTGCAATTCTGTTAGGTTTACAAGTAATACACATTCCTAATTTGCATTTACAACCAAAATATCTGGTTCTTCTAAAGGATTTAATTGATAAATATTAGATACCCAGTGAGCTCAAGTTTTCCTTATGGACTCGAATCAAGTATACATGTGCATTTCCTTCTTTGAGCACTCACATGCAGTTCAACTGCATTCGAATTTTGGCGTTTACGGTATTGATGCAATCAAATGACAACCATGAAGAACTGGGGGCATTTTTTTCAAATGATCCTGATTTTATGCCCGATTTGATGAAGGTGTTGCAATCTAAGAACTTTATACCAGATAACATGAGATCAACCTCTATGTAGGATTTAGGATACCAGTTTGCGGTAATTTCTACATCTCATGAGAGGAGTCAGGTGTTAAATGTTCCAAATATTGTTAGTAATGCACCAAATCGTGTGTCAAAAGGCTGTCATTTCATTGACTACCATGGAAGCATATCCTGTCACATTATTAGAAGGGGCTTTATATTTTTTTCTTGCATATGTAACATCATCCTCGACCTCACCAAATCCTATGAGATAAAATGGACTGATTCCTCCCCTTCTGCATTTGTTAAAAGAAACCAATTCTTGTTTGGTTAAAAGTCTCATCTAAAAAACACAAATTTGTCATAGTTTCTGTAGCTGAGCAAATATCATAACGCATATTTACATAAGAAGCTAAGAATAGACACAATACCTGCATGGCTTCATACATTTTTCTCTTTTTGCGGGACATCATAATCTGTGACATATCCTTCAAGTCATCTACATCCTTGTCTAGTCTAGAACCTATTGTCGGAGCCTTCAAGTCATCGAGATCCTTCTCTTCATCTTCAGAATATTCAAGTGATTCTTGTATTTCCTTTCTTGACAACAATGCAGAATATGGAATGCCTTCAAGTTCCTTTATCAACTCTTATTGATATGACCTTTCAATTTCCATTTCCTGCAATAATTGCTAACTAGGTATCAAACTGATCTATTACTTACTGAAACATCCATTGAAATTGAAAGTAATATTTTGAGTTTAAAAACATAGTAGTTGAGGATTTCTTCACAAACATATTGGTTAAATAAGAATTAATTGCATATAAAAGCAATTACCTATGTAACCCTTTTTGTTGTTGCATTGGCTTCATTTTGATAGGCAATAGCATCAGCCAGTATTTTTTGGGAATCATTGATAGCCTGATCCTCCATCCCTGTCATAGGTAAAACTTGTTGCTCTGTTGTTGTTTGCAAGTGCTTAAAACTTGTTGCTTTGCTTGTTGCTTTGTTGTTGTGTTACAAAAATTACTTAATAAACACATTGCTTGGAGTTGAACAATGCAGAAATGTGTATGTGGAATTACAAAATAATCAAATCATATGGCGGGGACATGAAATAGTCGAGTTACAGTACTGCTCCATGAGGAAACTGATTCCTCACGGTCTATCATTGGCTTATTACTAATGTAAAATTTACTAACACTACCAAAACCAATTAAGGATCCATGAAACATTTTCAAGTTCCACAAGGTTTAATAAAACCCTTAAGGGGAGATTTTGTAATTAGAAAGAGTCTTAGAAATGTTTATGCATTTATATACATCAATTTTGGATAATGTTGGCTCTCGTGGGAATTTTGTTCCCTAGAAGCCCATAAAGGTTTAAATTCATTTGATTATCAGAAGGGTAGCATGGGTTCAAGGTTAGACTACGTGTCAGCTATGAGTACAGAGTATCTAGTAAGGATCTCTAGTATTTGGGTATGTGGTAATATGTATAGGGTATAGTTAAGATAAATTTTGTCAAAAGAGTCAGGCACTATAGAAAAAATGAATTCCTCTTCTATTGAAATTAAATGTTTTGTTATTTACTATTAGGAAATGGATATTTTGTTCTGTTAAATTTTAACATTTGTTCTGCTAATATAATGCAGGGGAATAGTTTTTATTGGATTGAAACACTTTAACAAATCCCTAGAATTTTTTCAGCATGCGAGTGGGTAACAAGCTCTTAAGTTGGTTATGCTGCTAGTTTCCTACTTCACCATTTTTTAGAGCTATTGTAGGATTATTGGAGTTGCTAATCATGTTATTTTTGGTGCAGGTGATTACATCCCCAACAACAACTTTAACTTAAATAACTGTGGAAGCATACAAAAAATGTCCTAGTTTCTCTCATTCAGACTGGTCAGGTTAGTTCTTCACTTCTTAGTTGCGTTAATGTTAATATATAACATGCTTCTATGAAATACTTTGTTTATGTCCAGAATTATGTGTTGAAGTGTGATAAGCAAATGATGTTCAATTCAAATAAAAGGAAGTGTGTTGAACAAACCATGTTCCATTCAAAGTCAAACCCACATTTTTGGTAGTGTGAAAAATGGATGTCATTCTTGCTTATAGAAATAAAGGTGTTAAGATAGATCAGGTATCCACCTTACTTGTGTAGGTTCTATAAAGACAGACAATATCAAATGAAAATGAACTAGTGAGCTTGTGGAATGTAGTAAAAAATCTGTCATTATAGCAATATTGATTCTTTTAAATTATCTATATGATGTTAGCCTGTGGAAATTTTCCCAGAATATGGTAACAGATGCTCTTGATCTGTTCATTCTTCCTTCATTTTTTTCTTTTATAGCTGACTTTTGTTTTTAAAAATGTATTACACATTCTAGCATTCCCAAAATATACACCTGTTGTTATCCAAAGAAATTTGAAATCTTGCACTCAGGTATATGCAGTCATTGTTGTACAGCAAACCTGATTCATTTTTGGTTCAAATATTCCAATAATTAAAATTTGTTAATTTACTTTTTTCACTGATTTTTGAAATGTGTTTTTGTCTTGGTTTGATTGGTTTTCTATCATATCTTTAATTCTGGTAGGACCTCATTATTGGTGTTAAAATCTAGAATTGTAACTTGTATTCACTATTCAATTGGAGTCTTCCATCCACCTATGGAATTGTTGAGTATAGTGATGTAAAGAGCAAGGTTATGAGAACTAGAACCAGAATCAGTCGAGGGTCACACCTGAACCAGAGCAGAACTGGGTTGGAGAACCATCATCAAAATCATATGCATGAGGATAACGTGGATAATATAACAATCACACCATAAACCTAGACCCATTTTAGAGAGATACATCATAAATATTTGAAATATTTGAAACGTGTAAGAGGTGGTTTCGAAGATTAAACGTTTGGTTCAAGTCCTTCTGATTTTTAAATCGATTCAATCCATTGGTTGAGTACATAAATGGAACTAAGGGGAGATTTTCCATGTGAGAATTGCAAATGTGAAGACACTGTGCATGATAAGGATGGTACAAATTGCAAAATTACATATGAAGTTAGGGAATCTAGAGGACGCAGTCACTCTAATAGCTATCTGTATAGAAGAGACAGTGAGAAACTTGAAAAACACAGGTCGGGTATGAGTTACAGGGTTCGTAGAGATGATGAAAGAACCAACTGTCAAATACTAACTGGGGGTTATATGGATTGTAGTGAGGATGAGAGGAGAATTGGTTGCAACATGTTAGGATCCATGAGTCATAGACATGACAAAAGAAGTGAATATCATAGGGCAAGTAAAAATGATTCTTACCCCAGAGGATGGAGCAGGTGTAGAGAAAAAATATCAGATCTAGTCAATTTCAAGAGACATAGAAGCACAAAAAGGAGGCATAGCTGAAGAAGCAGGATTAGAAACAAGCTTAGGACAACATCAAGAAGTAGCAGTGGAAAATCACACTCTAGATCCCTTGATAGGTGTTGCAGGAAATGTAATTTAACTTCAAAGTATGATTGTGGCACCAAGCAAGTAGAAAACAAAAGGAAAAAATGGAATTTAGCCTGCAAATCACATGTCTGTCTTGAAAAAAGAAGCACTTATTTCACTGAACATAGTTATTAACTTATTCCCAATGTTGTTTGCGAAACTTAACTTGCTGCTGTAATATCCATTCTTGTAATAGCAGGAAGAGGAAGCACGAACATTATTCAAGTGAGTCTGATGAAGGTGATTCACTCAGGAGGAGAAATTATTGTTGCTGTACATGGGTGTCATACAATACCATCTGCATGTTCATGTTATATTTGTAAGGGAATTCCATGTAATGATTCTCAGTTTGGTTTGTATGAAACAGTTAGCACCAAATCTAAGACAGGTGCACCCATCAGAGGATGCAGGAAGAGCGCATCAAGTTCTCCTTATGCAAATCACTATGTCCAGAATCCAGGTCTTTGTGATACTGGACCGGTAAAAGAACCTTATGACCTTAGGGAAGGTTCTTCGAATATTAATGAGAAAAATGCATCATGGTCAAGTTTTACTGGGAAAATGTCAAATTTGTTTATGGACAAACTGAAACTGAAGAATATCAAAACCAATGGTTGAAACTTAGCTTAAAAACTCCACAAAGTTTAGGGCTTAAGGTGGAATGTATTTTAAAAAATGATATAAACTTTTCCCTTCCTAATTTTGATGAAGAAATAAATAGAGAGGGCTCATATCCAACTCGATTATATGGAATGGGTTTTATTCTTCTGGGAAAAAAAATAAAGCGAGCTGATACTGATGGATTTTTGGCTGATACTTCCCGCTTTCACTTTTCAATTTCTAGTCCTCCGTCCTCCACCAAACGAGAAGATTCATTTTTTAAATGCAACACATGCATTGACAGTGCTACCTAATTTGAATTTACCAGAAAAAAATATAAACACAGATTCTGGTACTACCACATCAATATTTCATGGGAAGTTGGCCTCAGTTTCTGACCAGAATTACCATTATTCACCTACAAAAGAACCACAGTGTGCAACACTGCATCAGAGTAGTTTGGGTACATTAACCATCTCAGGTGATAAAATATTTGGTACATAATCGAAGTCAAATGCACATCATATTGAAAGAATTTCCATTATTCACCTACAAAAGAACAATAGTGTACAACACTGCAACAGATTAATTTGGGTACATCAGGCGTCTCAGGTGAGTAAATATTGGGTGCATAATCGAAGTCAAATGCACATCATATTGAAATTTTTTCAGTCTATAAACATTTCTAACTATGTTACTATCTTGTTTGTTTACGTGAAGACAATTTCCTGGTTTCTGGGCATGCTCTTCCACCAAATCAAGGCAACAATAAGACTTCACATCTCACAAATTTTCCTTACAATGAGAAAGGTATAGTTCCGTATCCAAAAGGTTTACTATCATGAGGGGAATATTTAAATGTAAAGCTTATATAAGAAATTTTGAATCTTATTTTCTTCCCAAATGTAATTTAATGAATGTAGATTTCAAAGGATACACAGTCCATGATTGTATATTATATGGAGCTAGCAAGAATTGAATTGTATATTATATGGACTTTGCAAAGAATTTCATATTCAAGAATTGAGTTGTTCCATACAAAATTCATATTACATTCATCACACTCGATGTGTGTGTGTGTGTGTGTGAAAGAAAGAGTGAGATAGACTAGTGGGAAAAAGCAACCAATGGGACAGAGAGAGACGCAATGATTCGAACTGGTTGTGAAGGTGTAGGGGGACAAGGGTGCCATGCACTCTTACATGTTAATGTAGATAACAATTTAAAAATTAATCAAGTAGTAATCTAGAAATTAAATTACAATATACCAAAATTAGTCTAAAATTCTTGACACTAAGTCTCAAATTAAGAGATCAAAAGTCATCCAACTCTCAAGATCCTATTGAGACAATATTCTTTAGTAGACTAAATTCTATATTGCTGGGTGTGAGATGAAGTATGCAGGAAGAAGTTGTTAATGCATTGTTCCATCCTAAAAATCCCTCCCTGATTTTGTATCAAGTTTTAACCATGCCTTTATTGAGGTTTACAAGGGTGCCTCTATTGAGGCTTACAAAGGTGGAAAATATCAACAAATGTGTTCACAATCAATGGGGGGACTCAGGACTTGTTAAATACAATGATGAAAGTGAATTGTTTGTTTTCTTTACAATAGTCTTGTAAAACATGAGTACTAGTAATTTATTTACATAAGCGATTCTGAAAAACTCAATTACAGACATAACCTTACAACTATAGAATTATTTGGGTGTGAGTAGGCATCAAATAAATGGATCTCAGGATCAGTATCTTGAAATGGAGGGAAAAGTGATGCCATTTGTGAGTGGCAAGGGCAGTGTACTACTTATGATTCCTAGAACTTATAAGGTTAGATATGCAAAGCCTCTTGTTTTGGAAGATTGAAAGTTGTAACCTTTGTTTTCTCAATGTTGGTTGTCGATTTTTTATTAGTACAAAAGTAATGAAGGAATCCTAGTTGCTTCTACAACTACAAGCCCTCAACTGTATGATGTAGAAGCCCCAAATCATCAGCATATAGGAAGTTATGAATAATTATATTAAGAAGGCAACAACCATAATTTGGTCCTATATTGGCTTGACCATAATCCTCTTGCCTAATTGGGTATAAGCTAAATCAAAGAGGGGAGATGGGACACCTTTGTTTCTATCCAGTGGTGTTGAAAATGTTATCTGTGAGCCTTCTTGTTTTTTGAATCTGCACCATTAGTTGTGTAGAGTGGCATGAGAACAATTTGAACCCTGTCTTGAATCCCTAACATGATGCAACCAATCAAATAAAGGTTTACTTGGAATTATGTTAGTTTTCTCAAAGGTCAATGACAGAGAAGGCTAGGGCCTTGGTGAACAGAGCTTTCTTAAATAATGGCTCCTAACTTGAATCCCATTAATGGCATGATAGATTTTGCAGAAGCTTGCTTGTCCTTTTTGCCAAAAGATTTATAGTTCAAGAATTGAAACAAGATATCAATACATGTTAAGAATTGGGTTAATTTTTGGAACAAGAATGTTAGGTAAACTCACCTCCAAAGCATCCACCAACCAAAGAGACAAAAATTAAAATTTCATCAGCCAATCTTGTCTTCGCCTAAAAAGATAAACATATTCCTTTACAATCTTTTTCCATATTTACAGGTTAATTAGCAAGACAAAATAGATACAATTCCAAAAATAAACAGTGCGTGTGATAACTACCTGTCCAATACCAAATCTACCAAATCCACTTTTGAAAAGATGCCCCATTGCATAGGAATGATACTCTAACCCAGGTATATCACATTTTGCAAAGGCTATTGATAATTTTTTTGAAATTAATCCCCATGTTTGTGTATAAGTCATATTCAAAATTTTATCTAAAGTTGATTGCTTGCCCCTATTAAATTCTCTTCCTAACTGATCTCATGTGATAAAGCTCTTGCAATATTTAACTCCTGAATCAGTTGTAGGTTGGAATAAAGATATGATGAGAATATTCCGAGTTATATTATTAGCGCCTTTGTTAAATAGATTACTTCTGTGTTGAATCCTCTTTCAAATGAAGAGACCTACATATCTTTGGTCCTGATGATGTATTAAAACTTAAACACATCCACCAAAATATATCAAAAGACAATGATATCCATAGCATATCTCAAAGTAAACTTTCCACTGAATACAGTTTTTTTTTATTAATATACATTATCCCATTGGTTATCCAACGTTCAATTCCTAGAAGCTGTTGTCGGATTTCATGTCAATCTGACGAAATTGTTGTGGCTCCGATAGTAGATTGTCATAGGAAATCCAATGGCCTTGCCGTAGGAAATCCGATGGTTGTGCCGTAGCAAATCCGAGGGTCGGGCCGTAGGAAATCCGACGGCCTCGGCTTGGCTGTCGACTATCTGACGTTACACCACCGATGAAAAAAAAAACTGAGGGTGTCAAATACCCGACATGTTAGTGTCGAATTTCAGACATGGTAGCTGTCGGATTTTGGCCTCAAATTCTGTTGTGGGGGTGTCCCAATGTTCTTTTCCAGGAGAGATATTCCTCCGATCAACCATGCTCTTATTCGGTCTTATAGGGATGATAGATGCTACTGTGGATGTTTCAATTTGTGAGATTACTATGTTTATTGATTTTCCAAAGAGAGCTTTCACCTGGGTAGGATCGACAAAATTAGTGAAGTTCAGCTCCCCTACTAGCGAAATTTTTTTATTATTTGGTTTTGTGACTAGTGGAAGGTTTAAGGGTTCCCAATGGTTAGTCCCTTTTAACTTTGTCACGAATGAGGCCCTCAATTCCTCCCACCTAGATCGCTCCTCCTTCTATGGCTTCCCCTATAAGATCTCCCAAAAAGTCTCTTTATGTTTCCAACATAACTACTTCCTACAAGTGTTTTTTTCGATGCCTTTACAATGAGTTAATGGTTGGGGTATTATGTCCCCTGTAAAAATTAATAGAAATTTTAACAAATTTTTATTGTCTTAATGAATCTACCCTGAGAGTCTCTAGGTTTGTTCATAAAAACTAAAGAAAAACCTATGCTACTACTACTACTAGATTTGGGGGAGCCTGTTATAACAGATGCACAGGTTCTTACCTCTTGTCTTACCGCTCCCCTGCCACCAGCTTATTACTAAACTTCATATCTATTCTACCTTCCATGACAAATTCCCGGCAACGACGCCAAAATGTTGGGTAAAATATCGTCTTGATTAATTCACCTAATATTTAATTATCAACCGAGGTTGGTAGGCTTAGAGTTGACACAAAATATATGAGAAGGTAGAGGGATTCCTATGGTTCAAACAAAAGATCGAAAGATATTTCAAAATGAAAAACCAAGTCAAACTCTAAAGGATTCAACTATCAAGGTAATTGAACAAGGACATAGTACTAGACCAGAGTGGTATCAAGTTACACTACTCTACTCTACTCTATAAAAAATTACTATAAGATAACGATATAGACAATGCTATTCTATGAAAATAAACTACTCTCTATGAGAAGATCTATTTTACTGCTAAACAACTTTAGAGACTAACTGCACAAAATTACAACAACTGGATATGTTTTTAAGAAAAACTATACATACAACTAACGAATGTACATAATGGTTTAAACTGAACTATCTAGTTCCACTCTCCCTGGTTATTTTGAGGATAAGGATTCACTGTGATTGGAACAGGATTAGGAGAAGTGTCAAAGTGACTTTCAAAGGAAGTGAAGAAACTAAATGGAATCAAATATAACTTAACTTATACAAATATGTGTAAACTAAGAAACGCCCAATTGCAAGTGATAGTAAACATGATGATTTATTTCATAAGTAAATAAATCCTAACTACAAAAGATGGAACAAGACTATAAGAAGGTAGACCTAACTTATAAACATGTAGAAAACTTAATAAAGAGGAGCAAGTAGAAAACTTAGTAAAGATGGTTTTAAATCCTATTCTATAGATTCCTTTGGTAACCACCTAATTGGAAGGGATAGATCCTACTGCTTATGACCAATTTACAAGGTACTAACATATTTTCCTAACATTGACATATCTAACTCTAAATTCTATAAAAGGGTGAAATCAATTCAAGTCAAAGATATAATTACAAAGCAATACAATAAACCAAAACGCATGACATAATTCTAAACATAGGGTGAAAAGAAGGAAGAAATAAGAATAAAATTTAATAAGTATTTTAAATAGTCTAGCCTAAGGCTTTAAGAAGAAACAAAACCATTGTAAAACTACCACTATCAAAACGTAATAAAAAAACTAAAGAAACAGGTTTAAAATAGATTAACAACATCAAGAAATGAATGAAAGGCCGAATAACAAACTGGAGCAAAGGTTTGGATGATAGGTAGAATAGGTTATCTGAATGACAGTCTGTACACAAAAGACACTAAAATGTCAAGGAATAATTAATCTAAATGATTTTGAGATCAGCTGATCCATGCACATGATAATGAAATGTGAAAGACAAGAATTAAACCTACCTAATAATTAAATTCAATCTATAAAATAACTTAAACTCAATTCATAATTTAAAATACATCATGATCTATTGCATTATTAAACAAGATGGAATATAACTAAATTAATTCATAGAAAAATGGAAAGGAATAGAATTGAACCTATTGTAATTGGATCCTATAATATTAAAGCAATCTATTCTATCAACATAAAACCGAGCAATAAACTAGAAAGTCTTGGAAAGGAAATTGAAAGCAAATTTGTGCGCAAACGGTTGCTTAACTCATAAAGGGAAACTACATTAACAACATAATATCAAAGTTTAATCTATGCTACAGGAAAAAAATGACATGAACAATTACAGTAACTAAATTGCATAAATAAATTACAAATAAAACTACGCTAATGGCAAAAAGGGAATAACGAAAAATACACGGGAATAGAAATCTTTGGTTGATGAGGGGCCCTCCCAGCAATCAGAGTGATGACTTGCTAAATGCTACTAAGACATGATCATGCACAACATAAGCATAACTTTGATTAAATTGAAGAAAAGTATTACAGAGTTTTTGGAATAAAAATGATCACATGTATCAACTAGCTAATTAATTTTTTTTCTTGCATAGAAGCATTTGTATATATATAGTGTTTTACAAAGAGCGAGTAAGTTGACCCTTTCAGTGGTCGAATGCTCTTAAGATAAGTCAACCATTATGACAAATAACTGATCAAATGGCCAACACATAACTTTTTCCTCCTTCCTCGTGAAATGGTTCTTCTATGGTGCGTGATGTGGCATACATGCTCTGCTTTAGCGTGGCTAGTGTCAAGTTGTCAAATATAGGCATCACGTTGGAAATCCTTCTAGAATTAAAATCATGCTCTCACCTAGGTGTGTGGAAAGTTGGAAGTTTGCAGATCGTTTTATGCTTTAACACTCGGGAATCTATCATCAACAATGCACGGTAGGCTTAGCGGTTTGAACAATGAGCTGGATATGCGCTATGCATATCTAGGATGGATGCGTTGCCTTCTTGTTGGTTTGCTGAAGACTATGATCTACAACAATGATTTCATATGGTAGCATATCATCAAATATCATCGGATTTAACCAATAAAATCGTGAAATAATAGGAACAAATCATAACTTGCATAAACCCAAAATATAGTCGTACTTGGGACTGAATAGTGAACTGCATGACAGAAAACATGCCAAAAGGTGACAAAAATATGTCAAACATGTAAATTATTAGTTGAAAAATGATGAGAAAACTGGGATCAACAGAAACTCCTTGTAGTGATTGAAAGGAATCCCAAGGTACTACTATAACTTTTTCAACTCTCATAATATGAGGATTTGACGTCAATGAAAGATAAAGAATCATGACAAGACGGGGGTCTTATCCTATGAACCAATATCATGTTGTAACCAATTGTGGGATTGACTGACCTGAGATAAGACTGGTTGGTAAGTGTGGGGATCATGGGTTCCTTTGATTGATGTAAACTTAGGGAGTAACTTAAGACATCATATTTCAAAGTGCATGGGAATACTTTAATGGAGAGGCAAACTATTGATGGAGGGTAAGAGGGGAGACATAATACTGATGGTATGGAGATTGACCAAACTAACCATGTTGGGGTAGGAAGAGTCAAATACATTGATCAAAGGAGACCAAGGGTTTCTACCCAAAGAATGGGGGGGTTTCTGCTCTATTGAGAGAATCAGGGAATTGTTTGTACATAAAGAATATTGGGTGGGGTCCCCATGGTTTTGGGCATGTCGGGGGACAATTTTGATAATGGGTTGGACTCCCATAGTTTTTGTCTAGTGAAGGAGTCTATTTGATGATGGGTGGGGCTCCCATGATTTTGAGTGGGTCGAGGAACATTTTCTAGAATGTAGTGAGGGGTGCTTTGCAAATGCGAAGATGAGTACTCCATGAATCAATGTTATGCAGAGTGTTCCTGTAGGAATAAATTAATATAATTGGTTACTTTTAAGGGAAGGGGCCCCATTGTTGTCTTTGCGGGGCTGATTATATGAAAAATATTTGCAGATGGTTTGAATGCTGATGGAGGTATGAGATTGTTGCAATAAATATTTCTTGTAACTGGTGGCGAGGAAGGTGGTTTTGTTGTATAGCTTGAGGTAGGGGAGTAAATGCAAACCTATGAGATAATTGGATTTAGGCAGGTTGTTTTCATAGGAGACTAAATTCTTCATACTTGTGGGGGGTTTGACATCATGGGTGTCAAATCATGATGGGGGTTGCTATGGGAGAACACGCATTGGGGAAACAAAGTGGTCCTTAGTAGTGACATTTATCGCACACCAATACTCAGTTATGTGATGACTGTATGACATGGATTCTGATTCTTATAATGTGAAAAGAAAGGTGTCCAGGTTACAAGTATTGGAAGGAAAAAGTGAAGCCGAGAGGACGGTTATGTCATTAGAGGAAATTTGGGGTCTAAAATGGGCCTTATAAGAAAACCCGCCAATAATAAATTTTGTTAGTTGGAATTCAAGAACCAATAGAATTTCAATAAAACGAGTCAATCATAATGGTTGAATTGACATATTTGTCATAAAAGAAAACTACTTTTTTTGTTCGTATTTTTGACATATCTCCCTGTGTTTTTACTCAAATTTCAAGTGGGAGAGCTCGTTGGATGTGGAATTTAATTCCGCATCCAACGAGTACCCACACTGCATACCTTTAATGAACCCCTCTACCCCAAAAACAAGAAATACCTGAAAAATGTGATGATGATGTCATTATCACATTTTTTTAGGTATTTCTTGTTTTTGGGGTACCGGGGTCCATCAAAAGTATGCAGTGTGGGTACTCTTTGGATGCGGAATTAAATTCCGCATCCAACGAGCTCTCCCTCTCATAATTTGAGTAAAAACACAGGGAGATATGTCGAAAATATGAACAAAAAAAGTAGTTTTTTTCATTCTTCCTCCAAAATTAATAACTATTTTTTTATTATTTTAACTGTTATTTTATTATTTTCCTTAGGAGGCCCATTTTAGACCTCAAATTTCCTCTAATGAGTCATACCTATAAGGGAATATTTACCTCATGGTCGGTGGTGGCTGAAATATTCATGTTATGTGAGTAATCATGCACATACCAAAATGTAGTGAAGGATAAGATGAAGGTATAAATGATGTAGAAACAAATGCAAAACATGGTGCGCTTGTGGGGTGATTGGATTATGGATAAAACCTATTCAAATACATCCCATTGATGAGGATGTTGAGATTTATGCCTTTGGTATATTGAAAAACATATTCCCCATTGAGGAGATAGCATTGGATGGCATAGGGGATAGTCCACTTAGGAAAAAAATTTCCTGCACCAGGTTTGGAGTCTTTTCTAGCATTGAATACTAGAATGAAATCGCACTTACTAAATATATGTGGAAAATGTGGAATTCATATTGGGATTTGGATCAAAGTTTAATGGCTTTATTTTGATGGAGGGAATCACGTTTGTCCTCATCGAGGTGTTCCAAGGTGAATAACCATTGTTCCAAAGCTGGAGTGTCAGGTAAGAATTTGACGACTAAGTGGAGGGTAGGGATTTAGCACTTGATAGGGAGGACGGCTTCGAATCCATGGACCAAGTGAAATGGCATGAATCGAGTAGTGGTTTTGACTGAAGTTTTGTAATCCTAGAGGGAAGGGAAGAGCATGTAGTGCCAATTATATTTGTTCTTTTCAAATGTGCATTAGAGCGTGGTTTTGAGAACTTTGTTGACTACTTCTACTTGTTTGTTGGCCTGAGGGTAATAAGGGGTAGAGAATTCATGTTTAAAACCTGGTATGGATTATAGCTTCTCAAAAGTTAAATCACAAAAATGTTTTCCATTGTCTGAGACTAACTGCTTTGGGCTGCCAAACCATGTGATAACATTGTTAAAGAAGAACCATGTTGCAGTAATGGATTTGCAGTAAAAGGCATGCATGGATTCAACCCACTTTGTGAAGTATCCCACTACAAAAATGTTGTACTTGTGACCTTGAGCAGAGGTTGGGAGACATTCCATGTAGTCAATGGCCCATTGGAAAAAAGGGTCTGCAATGATGAAAGGATTGAGGGGAGCTAGGAGATCTCATGTTTTACAAGTGAAAAATTCACAATTGGTGCATCTTTTGACAACATAGACACAATCCTTGAAGATGGACGACGAAAAGTATCCAGCGCAGAGGATGTTTTAGGAGGTAGAAAAACTAGAGAGGTGGCCACCACAAGAACCACTGTGGCTATCATTAAGTATTTGTTCTTCCTCTCTATGAGACAAATAACATCACAAAATGGTGTCTATTCCATGATAATAGATGACATCTCTAAGGAGGAGGTTCCATAGTGGTGGCGAATGCATCATCTTGCATCACGAGAATGGTGGGGGCGGGGGATTCTGAGTTTTGAGGTAATTTAGTATATCAACATACTAGGGGTCATTATTGGTGATATTGAAAATTTGCTCACTGGGTAAGTGGTTGTTCATTATTTCTCCTAGCATATCAGGGGGAAGGTTTGTAATAATATTAGTCAGAGCTAAGGCCTTTTTTATTTTGGGGGTTACAAACTCGAGATTGAAATCCTGGAGGATCACAAAATATCATGCAAACTTATTGTTAATGAGTCGATGACTAAGTATGTCTTGTATGGGATTAGAGTGTGTAATGACTGTATTTTTGTGTGGTAAAAGGTATAGCACAACGCCTACATAGAAATGATGACAGCTAATGTGATATTCTCATCTTAGGTATATTTGAGGGTAGGGTCGACCAATGTTTTTTTGATGTAGTAAATGGAATGTTCATTATTATGATTAGCTTGTTGGACAAGGACACTAGCGATAATGCAAGAGGACGTTGATATGTAAAGAGTGAAATATTTATCGAAATTTGGTGGGAAGATCAATGGTGCAGAAGCTAACGCTTGTTTTAGTTCTTCGAAAGAGCTTTGGGCATGATCATCCCACTAGAACGGGATGTCTTTATGAATTATCCATAGAAATACATGGGCCTGTGTGGCATAATCAGGGACAAAGCAACAAAGGAAGTTGGCTTTGTCTTGGATACTTTGCAATTAGCACCACGTTCGAGGGGGTTGCAATCCATGATTGATTGAACTTTAGAAGGGTCTATAGTGATGTCTTCTTATCAAACAATGAACCCTAATAGGTGACCTGCACTGACACATAATACACATTTAAGGGGGTTCAACCGAATATTATATTTATGACATTATTTAAATATGGTGCATAGATCCTGAAGGTGGCATACTCGTTTCTTTGACTTGGATGTGAGGTCATCCATGAATACTAGAATGATCCCTGTAAGGTCATTAAACACATATTTCATGGATTATTGGAAGGTATCTCCCACGTTATTGAATCCAAATGGCATGAATTTGTAGGTAAAGTTCCCCCATGGTGTGGTGAATGCAGTCTTGTACTAAACTTGGGGGTGAATCCATATGTGATTGTAACCGGAAAAATTGTCCATAAATGATAGCATCTCACTGTCGACACAGGAGTATATAATCTGATCGATGAATGGGGTAGGAAAATTGTTTTTGGGACAAGCTAAGTTGAGATAATAAAAAAAATCATGCACATTCAAATGGTTCCTTTTTTTTCTACACTGGAACTAGATTGGATACCCATGAGGTATAAGAAATAAGCTAAATGAACCTTGTATGAAGGATTTTCTCGATATTAGCTTTGATGGTGGGGGCCTTGGAAGGATGGAATGGTCATTTATTTTTCATAATAGGGATGAAATCGAGCCAAGTGTCGATGTGGGACTTGATGATTTTTGGATCCAAGTCAAGCATTTCATCACATGACCATGCAGAGATGTCTCAGAATTCTTTGAAGAGGGGGTTGAAGTCACTAATATCTTGTGGGGAACACGAGCCACTAATGGGTATCTTTTCAACCAATCCAAGGGTGGAAGACATGTTGATTTTGAATGGTCGATGAGATGTTAGAAAATTTTCCCTATTTAAAAGCATTGAGAGCAAGAATATGGTTTTTGAATAGTCGACATGTTTCGGCAGTAAGAATCCTTTTGATTAAATGGTGTACTATTGGGATACCATTTGAGAGGTAAAAGACGACCGGTGATGGAGGTTGTTCCATGGGGGAGTATCTAGATTCATGGCCTCCATTATGGCCTCATCTATGGGTAAAATAAATTTCTCAAGTATGTCCTCATCAAAGGAAAAAGAGTCTTCCGAGACTTTATTGAGACTCGTGGGGGTGACGATATGAGGGGGATTAGGTACCTTCGTTACTGATTCAATAGTATATGGAAGAGGGACACTACCTAGGAAGAGAATGACATTGTGGTGACTAGGTCAAGTGCAGAGAATATGATCTTGAGAAGTGTTGGGCATATTTAGGGGCTCTAGTGACAGCTAGGGTCATTGGTGTGCCCTTGAATTCGTATACCACATGGAGGTTTTCCTCATTGATACTATATGTAGAGGTATAATATTCTTCCAACACAATTGAAAGGACGATGCCTATATGGATAAGGTTATCCATGAGCCAAATTTGTTCTATTTGAAGGGTGCAAAATGCAGCTTGCAAGGGATATTGAAATGTATGGTGAGACATTAATTTACAATGTCAGCATGTGTAAGTGGCATGTGCTTGATTCGGTATGTGCGTGCAGGGACTCTAGAGCCGTGGTGGGGAGGTGCTCGTGACACTATTTTGGGTAATAGTTAGGTGTGGAGGAGTTAGAAAATCCTCTTCCAAGGGTTCGGTAAGATGAATAATTGCCAAACCATTTAGAAATTGTGGGATATTGGGGAAATGGTGCATGTAGTGGCCATAATGTGAGCAAATTGAATATGTTGTATTTGTGCATAACAATTTGGACTTAGGGTTCAAGGAGGTTGATGATTCCATAGTCTCATCTTGAGCCGCATGCATGATAATAACTGGTGTGTTTAGCAATTTTTTGAGTTCTAGTAAGGTGGGACACACGTTTGTTGCATGGCCTTTCTACCCATATAACACACATGGAGGGGTGACTCTCATGGTGGGTGTATCATGCATGATGGAAGCTTTCAACATTTGTTTCCTGGAACCCTTCATGTTTTGTTAGTGGATCCTAGTAAGGATCTAGGGGAATGATTGTTTGTGGTGGGGGATTTCAACTTGGGTTGGTTAATGCCTCTGTTGGTGGGGGATTTCAACTTGGGTTGAATGATACCCCTATTTTGTGGTTCCATGACGATTGGTGGTGGATTTGGTGTAGGTGGTATCATGTTCGACAGGTTGTATTGCATGGTTGACTCATCATATTGGCACCATCTCGTAATGCATGATGGGTTTTGAGGTTGTCTTAGGGAATGGTGGTGTGAGGTACCACATAGGGAGTCCCATCATAAGCCCTGGAAGAGTAAAATGAGACATGACTAGTGTTCCTTACACTCTCAAGGGAAAGTATAAAAATGGTATCTAGAACATGTGGGGCACAGAGAGGTTCAATAATTATTCTACTCCATGGATTATGGGTGGTGTTGAAGATGCTATTGTTGTGTGGCCAGAGTCTTTGTCAATGGTGAAGAGGGTACACATGAGACCATCTGTTGCAGTGGGGATTACAGGTTGAGGGCCTCAATACGCCCCTAGGAGGTCAAAATCCTTATACATGCTCGAGATAATTTCAACATATGGTGGTTGATTAACCTCACCTACTATGGGTAGGACGTTTTCAGGATTGGTAGTTGTGTGGGGATTGTAGTAGTTAAGTTGGTCAAGTGCGAACAACTTTCCATTAAACATGAGCATCATGATGCAGAATACTGAGAAGGCCACTGCCTTCTTGGCATACATGTAACTAAGACCTAATAGGATGTTGTAGTTTAACTGGGTGTCAACGAATTCAACATCAATCATCACCGTTTCCCTCCCTAGATTAATAGAGACATTCTGGTACAATCCTCATGGTTGGGATGGTCTTCCACCATAATCTTGAAGAGATATAGAGGATGGGACTAACTTGGGTGATCAAAATCATTTCCAAACATTGGAATACATAATGCATGTGGATGTGCCTTTATCGATGATACACAGATGAATGATAATGTTCTTCACAGTGATTGGGACTTGGAAAACAACAAATAATGGTACTTGTTGTTCTCCTTTATCAAGGTTAAAATTCATGAGGCAAGTTGGAAGGGTCGATGGAACCATGTGCATTTATTAGCGCCTTGTTTTTTGCAGGTCATAATAGAAGTACTTCTAGTGTGGACATGGAAGCTGGCGATTATGAAATATCATACACAATGATGTAATTGTGGGCATCCTTCATGTGAGGGATATGAGGGGTACACCTAAGCGGTTCTATAGGTATCATTGGAAGTTTCTTTGTCCTAGGGTGTGGAATCTGCAAAGGGCCTCTCAAAGGGATGGAAGGCTCTTCAAGGATAAGTGAGGTGTCAACACTAGCATATCCTTTTGGCACATGTCAGGAGGTTGATGGATGTTGAGTTCATAAAAATCTTTTGGAAATATCCATCACATAGGAGGTGGGGATCCATCTGTTGGGTAATCACTCCTTGGTTGGTAAAGGGTTGTTGCAAATAAACTTATTGAGTTTTTTTTGCAAGAGGCACCATAGGATTGTTAGCTGGTGTCTGTTTCTTTGCTTCCATCAACTATTGGCAGGCAAGGATAAGCGAACAATGGTGAGTGTAATGGAAATAATCGTCAAAGATTGAGTAGGGGTGATTGGTTCTCGGGTTTTCATTCTCATCTTGCTTTGGGGGATTCCTCCCTTGTGTTTGTTGGTTATCCTAGTTTAGTTTCTATTGGAAAAATTTGTTTCCCCCCTACCCATGTTTTTTGGTTGGTTGTTCTTTCCCTTATTTTTCCCCGATTTTGAGGATTCAGGGGATTGGTGATGTTCAACTACTCAAACTGTTGAGTTTTTTGTTGTATAGAAGGTTGGAAAAATTTGACTCCCATATGAGGCATGGTTGTCATTCCAGGAGTACATATTGGGTATGTACAGTAAGGGTTAAACCAGGAATTTGACATCCTTGCAATAACAGGACCTAAGGATTGATGTTGAGGCAAATCCTATAGTACAGTGTACAAATACCCTGATTGGGCATAGATGAGGAAAAGTGTTGGAATTTGAGAATTGATTCTTCCTCTTTTTTCGGCATTGAGGAAGCCAAATCCATCACAATAGTTGGTTGGAGAGATTTGAGGAACCAATCCAAGAGGAAGGGAGGTTGAATGTTGATTTTTCACAAAGTACAACGATGATGCCATTGATGGATATGATCCATGATGTGTGTCACAGTGTTCTGTAGAAACTCTATGAGAATCTCAAGGCCTAGGTCATGCCTAATCGGTAACTGAAAGTAGGAGAGAAATACGATGATTATTATCTCAAATGTGGTTTGAGATTCCCAGGTCAAACTTACGTACCACTTTGTAGCTGTACCAGTTAGGGTTCTTTGGAAGAGACAAAGATGTACAAAGTATACCACTATTATATTTGAGGAAAACCATAGATGGAATGGCATGATATGGTTGGAATTGTTTCCCTTCGAACTTAGTGATGTATAAAGGAGAATTTATAGGAATATTAATACAATTAGCATCATGATTGATGGGATCATTGACTAATTTGGATATATTAAGGAGTTTTACACTTTCTATGAATGATAG
Source organism: Pseudotsuga menziesii (assembly GCA_001517045.1). Taxonomy (NCBI): domain Eukaryota; kingdom Viridiplantae; phylum Streptophyta; class Pinopsida; order Pinales; family Pinaceae; genus Pseudotsuga; species Pseudotsuga menziesii. The sequence goes on along the minus strand of LPNX010402429.1, from coordinate 233,413 downwards.
GTTTGGTTGGGGACCGCCATTGTATTATTTGTGTTATTTCCATGAGGGAGAGATCTTAGAATATGTGGCAGTAATATTTGTATGCTAGGAGAAGATGAATATGTAGTGTGGCATCTTCCTGAAGGGGGGACGAAGGTGGGGTATTCCCTCTTGGGGTCATAAACAAAGGTGAGCCTCTTCCATGGGAGGAGGAGATAGCCTGGATCTACTCTCCCTTCGAGGGGAGAGAGTAATTCAAGTGAGATATTCCCTCTCCTAGAGGATCTAGTCAATGTTTCTTGGGAGCGGCCCCAACCAGGTGATATCTCTCCCGTCTCATGAGGAGAAAGTGGAAAAACAACCTCAAAAGAGGGGAAGAGCTTGCACTGTGGGACTACCTTAGCGGGGGGTTTCTCTATGGTGGAATTATAGTATCCAAGCGAGAGTGATGGGAGGTGAAATAAATACAAATGGACAAATGCAAATATATTCCAACCACAATAGATACAAAATGATGCAAATAAGTGAGTGGTGTGTGCAAATATGGCTTAGTGAAAAGGTGTCCATATGTAGGTTCCTTTTAAATTACAAGTTAAATGAACTAGTATTTAGAAAAGAAAATAAGTGTAAATTGTTGAAGAATTGTAACTTCGGAATATATTCTTGATGTAATTACTTTGGGAAATATTCATATTATATTTGATAATGTAAAGCCCTAAAATAATTCAAGTGAAAATAGTCAAGTCGGCCTCACAGGTGTCACTGGGTAAATTTCCCCAGTTAACTGGTAAAAATGCCTCAGTAAGGTCAACCCAAATAGTTAAAAATTAGCCATAAAACAAATATAAATAAGGAGGGCACATTCCTCACATGCACATCGAGCAAGTTCACTCCTACTTGAGAAAGGGGTTCACTCTCACTGAGAAGAATACTATTTTGGGTTGTATAAGTCTTGGAAGACATATTATTGTTTGCAATTCATCTTATCTTTGTTTATCATTGTACTTGGTGATTGAATCCATACTAAAGAGGTTGCAGGGTTTTCTCCCTTGCGGTTTCCCTGAGGAAAAATGTGTGTGTTCTCTTGTCATGGTGTGCTTGTCTTTGTTCCAATGATCCTATTGCATATGGTTACAATGTTATGATCCTAAATGTTTAAATATCTAGTATAACCATTAAAAATTTAACATAAATTCCTTAAAATACCTAACGGCCTTCCTCTCAAATGTAACTAGACCTCCCAAAAGCACAATTGTTGGTGATAGTGGAATCCACAAATCAACCAACTAGTGGAGGTAAAAAAAATCCATTTCTACTGGCGATGGGGCCAATGTTCCAATCAAAGAGACTTGGAAACACCTCCCAACAAGAATAGATGACTTTAGGAGTTACTTGCACTCACAAATGTTCCTTGGAGATGCCCTAAGTTTTGGCCACTAAGGTTATCTTGTGTCAAGTTTGGATGACCTGTTGGACCTGGACGGTATAGTGTCGCCCCCCTACAACAAGTTGAGTGACTTGTAGGGGAGAGCATGGAATCTATAAATCATATTTTACCTCCTTGGTAATGGTACACTTTTGATATGGAATCTCTTTGAACACTTGCTTATAAAAATATTTGATAGCATCCTAAGAGACAACAATGATATATTTCAAAAAAAATTAATGAAACTAGATTGGTGGGCATTGTTTGGATTCCTATCCCAATCTATGTTACCAAACTAAAATATTATTTTGTGACCCCTTATGGGGGATTTTAGTTGGTTATCATTTTACAAGGGTTGATATTATGGGTTTTGCTTGAATAAGGTGTGTGAGAAAGGTATTCCACAATTCCCTTCCTTTCTAATTCACTAAAATCATGAAGAGCATACTTGGATTAAACGAGTCTTTATCTCCCTCAATGTGTGCAAGTGGGAAATCACATGTGATGTAAGTAAATTGTATTGTTTCAATTAACTAAAGTGCTCAAAACAAAATAGTGGAAATTGTAACTTGATCTCTAAACAAACTAATGGCGATTACAAGAAGAAACAAATGCTAGTGTGTAATGGAGGTATTTCATGCTTCACTCCCATTTCTGATTCATAGAAATTGTGACAGAAACCACACACGTAAAGGCATTTTTGTAAGTCAGGCCAATAGTGCCTCTTTGGTCATATTTTGCTAGAATAGGAAAGATAGCCTATGGGCTGGAGATATTAAGCCGACTGAGATAACAACTGTAGCTGAGTATGTATCTAGTCACGATTGAGTTTGTAACAAGCGTGTATGGGAATACATCAAGTTTGTAATAAGGCTATAAAAGGAGAAACCCAATTTGTACATGGGTTAGTCGGTCAATCAGTTAGGCTATTATCTAGTCCTTGTTTAGACGCTTTTGAGCAGAGGAGAGGATATAACAGTTTTGAGTAGGTAACTTTGGATTGTTGAGTGCATAAGAGTAAGTGGATCTGTAGCTAAGTGTGCAGATAGATAGAGAAGGTTGAGTCGATCCAGGCTATGTGCAGATCACTGAGTAGGAATAGAGTAGAGTAATAAAGATAGAGAAGAACATAGAGCATGAGAGGGAAAAGAAGTCTGTGGATATAGAAGAGAAGATATTTAACAGAGTCTGTAGCTTTATGTACAGACAAATGATTCATCTATTTTCTCATGCCAATGCCAGATGAGGAGCACCTTGTGTTTTTTTCCTGAATGGGTTTCCATGTTACATGCTGTGTATATGTGTGAATGTTGAATAGCTTAGATAAGTGCATATTTATTGTATAATGATTGATTGGTTATTTTTATTAAGAAGATAACTATGTGAATGTTTTATACTGAATAATGAATATAGATGTGATGACTTTTCACCATGCAATTGGGTAAGATTGCATAAATAAGGGCGAGTAATACTTCAGTGTTGATATCTAAAGTGAAAACCACCAACCCACCTTCCCGGTCTTCGTTGGAACTCTTGGTGAAAGGAAAAGGAATTAACCATCCTCTTGCACAAACTACGGAAACATGGTTCTGGAAGTTACCTATAAGAATTGACATATCTCGGGTGAGACGACATCTATGTTGCAGGTGCTACCGGCTGAGCTTTGCCCCATCAGGCCGATATCTTGGGCTTTGTTGCACTGACCAGAGAGAAGGGCCTAAACCTAGGTTAGAGGGGAGAAAATTCCAACACATAATATTTTATGTTGCAAACAAAGTAGCATTGCACCATTAAAAGCACTCGAATTTTACATAGTCATAGAAAACTACCATAAATAAAAATTAAATATTTTGAAAACGAACTGAATTTACTACATTAATTAGTCATGCAAATACCTATAATCATCCATCCAAATAAGCATATTTTTGTTTTCCTATATTCCATTGCCACTATCATATCATGAGAGACCATCACAATCGCACACCAAATCACTAATCATAATCGATGTATGCAAAAGCACATTGACGCACTATTTTTATTAAAGTCATTATTTAATCATTTAAAGATAGTATCAATTTAAATTAGTTAGTATTATTAATTCTTCTCATACTTAGATGCACTAAATTATTACACACTATAAATCTGTATGAAACATTTACATTAAACACACGAAAAAATTGTCTAGTATGTTTTTTTAACAAATTGATAAAACTTGGAAATATTATGTTTTGAAAGCATTAATACTAAAAAAAAAATGTTAAAAATCATAATGGGAGAAGGGGGGGTGGTTTAAAGGGATAATTTTATCACAAAAATATCACACACATGTGACGTTTTCACAATTTACACGGTAAAGCGTCATCAACATAAAACATGCATCCAGGCAAAGACACCCTCAGAAGACCCAAAGAGCATACTAAGTCCAGAAGTTCCCCAAAGCATTCAAAATGCATAACTGCATGGGTAATATTATTTTTATTCATGTGACATTGTATGTCATCAGTTTGATGCCCGTGCGACAACACATATTTTCCTTTGAGATCCATGCGACTAACACAAATGGCAGTATCTCACCCACCAACGATGCATTGAAGGTTCATGAAAGCTCCACTTACTTAAGGAATTCAAATTTTGGATCTTAACACACTTGGTTTCCTGAAATGGTTTCTCTTTTGTACTTTGGACCCACATTATGGATCATTAGGTTCACATTGGGATCTTGTTATTTATTGGCCATCTTTTGGCCTATAAAAGAAAGCCATGGGCATGCTAATTGTAAGAGAATTATTAGAGCAAGGTTATGTTGTTGTATTTGTGCATGAGATCCTTTATAGTTCACCATTTCCCACTTGTCAAGCATTACCCAAGCTCTCTTGTCTCCTTCCTCCAAGGAGCAAGTGTTCTCCTCATTTTTTATTCAAGCCACTTGACATCTAGTGTACTAGACTAAATATACCTCCCTTAGGAGGATTGTTTGCCTCCATTTGGAGCTCACATCTCCAAGGTGTTGTATATGCTTTACCATTGGGCGATAAAAGAAGTGGTTTGGCATCTATTGGTTGTTGGAGTTTGCATATCTCACCCCATATTGTATTTTATTTGATTTTGTTTGTATTTCCTTTGCTTTGTTTTATTTCCACTAACAACCACTTTTGGAATCAATTAGAGCAATTACCAAACTCATAAAAGATGATTCTAATAATGAAGCGTTGTAGTATTCTACAATGCCTTTCCCCTAACCAAGTGGGAAGGAATCACTCTTGTGCAATATTTCCCACAGCAATATATATGGTGACTCCACTTTGTTTTAGTTAATTTCTCTTTCATTAGGTTGTTATTTGTGAAGTGGATAATTTATGGTATTTCATGCTTTGCAGGAGAAGAGGACCATCCCTTTCATCCCATGAATTCATCCCCCAAGAGGTCATTTCATCCATTTTCTCAGACGCGTGAATCCCAACAACTCAACCACACTGACAACGCATATATCTCTTCAAAATTCATGTGAACCATACACTTTAAGAAGCTTCATCCCACATGGATTTCTTTCTCGCGACAACGTAAAATTATCACACTATAACTATGTGACAACACACTAGTGAGTGTTTCTGCTACCATGCAACAAGTCTATTAATTTTTTCCTACGATGTTGTTCTTTATTTGTTTATTATCAGTTCAGTTAACAAATTTGCAGCCCAATTGCTACTCACTAATGAACTAGAATTAAGTAATATTGTAATAGTTACTTATTTATTTAGTAATTATCCCATTTAGACTAATATTAGGAAGTAAAAGGTTCATCCCTCAAAATCTACTTAGGTAACCAACATTGAGGCTTCTAATGGGCCCCATTGTTGTCACTAGTATTCATGAGATCTTATGTTTCTTTGCTTTACTTAAATATATTTAGTTTAAGTAATGTAGAATTCACTTTTTGCACACAAGAAAGGACTTAAATATTATCCTCTCCCAAAGTATGATCCATCCAAACTCGTACTCACGATCGCTAAGGTATGTTGCTTCTCCGCATTGTGCCTTACTGTCACTTTCTAGTCGTTACCTTATCTACATACTTGCTTCTACGAATATTCTTCCATGTCATCACATCTTGTGCTCTGTACTTCCATTGTAGCTTACAAAATTGGCACAGATTCCTCATCTTGTGCCTTCTCTTTTCCTTTCTCCTTTTATTCCTTCTTCTGTTGCAACATCCTTTCCTTTTTCCTTGATGTTGTTTCCTATGTCGCAGCTCCTTTTTCTTCTTCCTTGTACTCTTTTTCCCTTAATTAGGCATAATTCCATATGAATTTTCCCCTTCTATCCTGGGCCCAATAGGACCCCAACACTCACATGTGGCTCGTCCCAAGCCACGCGAGTTATTGCTGTATAAACCGACTTGCGCGAATTTTGGTCTCAAAATCCTCCATGATTTTCAGCACCTTGTATTTTTCTGCACGCAGTTCTTCCTTGAATTTCTGCATGTGCTCCACTAGGTCGAAACTAACGTGTTTCAGCATGTTTCTTTCCACTGAGGTTGCGAAATCACGCCCCTTTTGGTACATAGGCTGAATTATCCCTGTGACCCTTTCTACTTCTTCCTGTAACTTCTCTATATTTTCCTCGTGATGTTGCTGCTGTGGGCATAGGGTAGTGATTCATTGTTGCAGGATACTCATTTTTGTGGGTTTGATCTTTTTATGCTCAAAGGGAAGTGGCTTTATCTCATTCCTTATCTATGTGATATTTGCTTCGATCGCAGAGGGGTCACTTGCAATCTTCTACAATTGCTCATCATCGATTAAGGTTTCCCAAGTCTGGGAAAGTTGGTCTACCGCCTTGGCACATGTGTGTTTGGTATTTTCGATTCCATTGTAGCCACTATAGTTGCGTCTCATATTTGTGCCAATATTTCTGGGGATGTTCTAGGTGTCCTTTTCTCCTCTATCTGCACTATTTTTTGCTTAAGGTACCTTACTAATTCTGATAACTATGTTATTTTGGCATCCATGGCCATCTCTGACATTATTCCTTCATCGTCCAAGCTACTACAGGCCAAAGTGTCCGCTTCACTAATTTTCTAGGTAGTCTTTTATGGGATTCTTCGTATCCTTCTGAGATTGGCTGGTACTCTTCTTCCTCGTGACACGAGCCTTCATATAGGTACGATGTAAACTAGTTTCCTTCTTCTTCTTGCTCTGTGTTGCAACTGCCTTGTCCGAACAAAGTTTTTCACATTTTTCCTGATCTGAACCTCCTTTCGCTTCTTAAAAAGCCAGATTTTAGTTCAATTTCTCGTTCTCCTAGGAACATCTCACTTCAAGGTTCTGTTGATACATAGCCATTGTTTGCTTCTCAATCTCTCATTCATAGAATGCCCTTTTCACATATGATCATTTTGATCCACGTCTTCCAATATGAAAGGTATCGACTGCGTGGTCCATGAAATATTTTTCTCTCGGCCTCACTATATGAGGTTATCATGTCAATGGTGAACTTAGTGATATACCCCTCTATGATACTGTCTACCCAAAAGTCCATAACCCTTGATATAGGGTTAGTGATTCTTTTTAGCCGCTCAATCAAGAACAGAGTCCACTCTGTCGGTTCCCCTCCTTGAAAATTATTTTTCTAGGTTGTCAACTTAGACAACCATTCATACAATAGAGTGGGGAACTCTAAAAACAAAATATCACGAATGTCCAAATATATGTGCCGTTCTAACCACTTCGTTGGTGTCCATCGAGATCCTTCACTTTCTTTCTGTGCAAACTCTAGGTCTTTTGCGTCCACCCAACTTTGGATCTCCGGTTTCATGGGATGCCATAACATATTAAAATTAATAAAAACTTGTTCTCATGAAGTGACCTTATTCCCATTTTGTAACCATGCCATGATCTATATGCTTCTAGATAAGGTGTACACTTCATTTTCAACATGTGAATACATTCAATTGACGCCAAATTTTTTGAACTACTGCCATCAATAATTAAATTACAACACATACCTTCTATCTTATAGTTCATTATGAAGAGCATATTCCTCTGATCTAGTTCTATATCAAACTCCTAGAATTGAAACAATACTTTATGCATAATCATATTTTATCTATGTTCTACACTCAATTGAATCCACCACATTTTCTGCTATTAATGGTTCTACTTCTCCCCTCTTGTCTTCTTCCATTATTCAAAGCTTATGGGCATCCAAATTCCACGTGGCCTTGCATTTTACATCTATAGGAAACACCTTCAAATTTCCCTCCTCTACCTCTACCTCATGTTGATCGAGACCTCTTCCTCTATCAATATTGAATCCTCTTCCAATATCTTGATCCATAGCACTGGAGGTTCTTTCATCCTCTTCCACTTGTTTTCTATTTTTTTGTCCTCTTCCATATCTTGAACTTTATCACACAGTCTATTGTTTCCTCAACTTACAATTTTTTCTCAATCCTCAATGCTACTTGGTAAGCCTATACAATTGAATGAAAAATTCAAAATATCAAAATAATATTGAACGAAATCACTTAAAAAATTTACATTCCTGCAAACTGATTTTGGACTCTTCTCATTCTTCCCGGATCTTATAGAAAGTTTGTAAAAACCCTCTATGTACCTCATAAATGTGACCAAAATAGAAGAAATGTCAAAGTTTTATCCTAACTAACATTAAAGGGATTTTCGGAGATCGGAGGAAGAAGCATCGTAGAAGGACCCAAAAAGAGCTCTGGTAGGACGGAGTCTACGACGAGGAAGGATAGATGATGATTTTAAAGGAGGAAAAGGTTTTGATAGACGATGGTGAAGGAAAAAGGGGGGATGTTCCGAACTCCCAACCCCCAGAAGCATAGAGCCTGAAAATTGGTGAGATTCCAATAAACCTTTTTGAAAGTCAGATCCAGGGTAAAGGAGGAAAGGGTAGAAAGCCATGGAAATGCATGCCAAAAGAACCTCTAATTCCATATATGATGGCTAGGTCCTTGAAGATAAGAGATCAAATCCAGTATATGTCTGATCATGCCCTAATTGAAAAATATATAGGATTGCAACCATCAGAGAAATCCTTGACATGGTGGATCATTTCAACCTAGAAACCGAAGGGGAGTTTCGATCTCCACTTACTCTGATGCACTCAACGATCCATAGTTACCTACTCAAAACTGCTATATCCTCTCCTCTTCTCAAAAGCGTCTAAACAAGAACTATCTAATAGGCTAATTGATTGGCTGACTAACCCATGTACAACTTGGGTTTCTCCTTTTATAGCCTTATTACATACTCGATATATTCCCATACATGCTTGTTACAGACTCAATCGTGATATGATGTCTTTCCTATTCCATCAAAGTATGACCAAAGAGGAGCTATCGGTCTGACTTACAAAAATGCCTTTATATGTGCCATTTCTCTCAGCTCCAGCCGAACTCATACCCACGATCGCTAAGGGTTGTTGCTTCTCTGCATCGTGCCTTACTATCACTTTCTAGTCGTTATCTTATCTACATGTATGTTTCCATGAATATTCTTCCATGTCATCACATCTCATTCTCTGTACTTCTGTCGTAGCTTACAAAACTGGTGCAAATTCCTCGTCCCATGCCTTCTCTTTTCCTTTATCCTTTTCTTCTTCTTCTGTCACAACATCCTTCCCTTTTTCCTTGATGATGTTTCCTATGTCGCAGCTCCTTCTTCTTCTTCCTTGTACTTTTTTCCCCTTACTTAGGCATAATTCCATGTGAATTCTTCCCTTCTATTTTGGGCCCAACATTATGCTTACATTTAGACAACAATTTACTACATAACTGACATAATTTGTTGAAAGAAATTGGTCTAATTATAGATAACATTTTGTAGCACCGAGAATATCATTGTTTGATTTTATATTAAAGATGAAGAACTAGGGATAAAATTAAATCCTTACACTTGTCATAATCAACTTGACCTATTGTTTCTTTAGGTAAAGTGTGTTTCTTTAGTGTGTTTTTTTACTAGATAATCTAATAGCCGTGATTATCTTCTAGACATAAAATGATATGGTGGGTCCTCTTCTTCTCGATACCAATCACACTTGATCCATGGCTTGGCTCTTGATTGATCCATTACATCTAATTATTAAATATCATGGAGGGCCAATTTTTTATTATAGATTATGAAATATTCATATGTACAAACTATTTTATTTTGGATAATATAGTGCGTCAAGTGGAAATGTTGTCTAGGGCCATGAATTGTTTTCCTCTTTGAGGGTTTTAACCACATATACACTTGTGTATTGATATTCAATTTATTTATGTGAGTTGTTTCCTTAATATGTTTGACCCATGTGGATATACAATGTTTATCGAACATGGTATCATAACTCCTATGAAGGCCTACTCCCATTGTTAGTCGAGATCCTGAACTTGAGTAATTGTGATGCAAAGGGGATATGCCTCCATGTAATTGATAGTAAGAATGTAGTAAAACATGAAATCCAAATTTGTATAATATGAATCCATCTTATAGGACAATAAATCAACACAATGAATAATGCGGAATTGAACCATAATATTAATTTTCATATTTTATTAATGAAATTGGTCAAGCTCTTAGGTCTATATTACAAAAATTTAAAGAGATTGGTATTGTCCTTGGATTCTACAAAATCAACACCACTACAAACACTCTTCAAGTGGCTACAATTTTCCAAGGAAAATCTCTTCACCCAGTTCCTCTATCCAACATCCCAACCATAAATTAGAGTTTTCCCTCAAAGACCAAAGCTTCCTTTCTCATTCAGGGTAGATAGTTTTTTATACAAAACTTGGAAGCCAAATACTTCAAAATTTTAACTACCTTTGGTTTGTATTCAAGATGATTGAAATCATTGAACCGAGATTGAATTATATTCCCCATAATTCACTCAATAGCATTAATTATTTAATTTAAACCACAAATTTTTATTTATTGCTAATTTATGGCTACATCATTTAATTTAATGGCTTCATTATCCACTGCTTTCACAAAATAATGTTTTTATTTGTTTGTTTATGTATGGAAACAATTCTTTATAAATATTCCATTCCACTAGACGTACATTGATTGGAAGAATGATTCCAAAATCCGAACCAAAATATTGTTGTTATCTCTTCTACATTCAAGCATTTCTTCTACATGCACATCTATAGTAGGATATTTCATAGCTAAGATTGTGAGAGGTACTATATTCTTTTGTGGTATTATTGTGATATCTTCTATAGAAACACAAAATCGATGGATTATGATGGCAGTAACACCTAAAACACTAAAATCAAATCAATGAGTAGGATAACTAGCTACACCAGGGATTCTCCTGCATTATACTTCCCTGGAAGGAAAATTTGAGAATATTTCTCAAAAGGTCATATAAAAAATGGTGTAGACTCTATATATTCCTCTATCCATTTATTCTACTAACATACACAAAAAATTCATTGTCTTGATCCAACATTGTTCTATACCTACCCCACTTTTAACCTATCTTTCATTCTTTGTGAATATGTTCCACGTGGTTGTATTACCTATTTTTCTTTAACCATATTGGTGCTTACTCCATTACATATCTCCCACTTAATTTTTCTCACTATTGTCCCAACCTTTTTCTTATACACCATCCTTGACACATGTTGCATAGATTACACAAGTAAACCATTTTCCTCATTGCCAACTTTTCCTTTAACTATATTCCTCGTGGAAATATTCTCGTAACTTTAATTCTTGTGTTTCCTATAAACACAATGCCACATAAAACATTATAAGAATGAAATACCCCTTTTGTACCTCTTTGAAAAGTGTTTTTGGTGTAGCACCGATGTTTTACTCTTCAATTTCGTCACCCCATTCCTCCACGAGTTCATGTCGCTCCACTTCCTTCACATATGCCAACACTAGACTTAGCATTAATTGGTTAGCCTTCCCCACTTCTTAATTTAATGGGTGTGAGTTAAACCTTATCCCATTAATCTCAACCTAGTAGGTAATTTTTCTCCCATCATGCATAACTCTTCTATCAAACTACCATGGGCTCCCCAACAAAATATGATAAGTGTCCATGGACAACAAATAAAATAGAATGTTATCGTTATAATTGCCAATATTAAAATTAATAAAAAATTGTTCTCACATAGTGACCTTATTCCCATTTTGTAACCATGCCATGCTCTATATGCTTATAGATGAGTTGTACACTTCATTTTCAACATGTGAATAGCTTCAACTGACACCAAAATTTTTCAACTACTGCCATTAATAATTAAATTACAACACATACCTTCTATCATATAGTTCATTATGAAGAGCATCTTCCTCTGATCTAGTTCTATCTCAAACTCCTCAAATTGAAACAATACTTTATGCATAATCAGATTTGATCTATGTTCTACCCTCAATTGAATCCACCACATTTTCTTCTATTACTAGTTCTACTTCTCCCCTCTTGTCTTCTTCCATTCTTCAAAACTTATGGGAATCCAAATTCTAGGTGGCCTTGCATTTTACATCTATAGGAAACACCTTCAAATTTCCCTCCTCTACCTCTACCTCATGTTGATCGACCTCTTCCTCTATCAATATTGAATCCTCTTCCAATATCTTGATCCATAGCACTGGAGGTTCTTTCATCCTCTTCCACTTGTTTTCTATTTTGTTTTCCTCTTCCATATCTTGAACTTTATCACACAATTTGTTGTTTCCTCAACTTACAATTTTTCCTCAATCCTAAAAGCTACTTGGTAAGCCTATACAATTGAACGAAAATTCAAAATATTAAAATAATATTGAATGGCATCACTTAAAAAATTTACATTCCTACAAACTAATTTTGGACTCTCCTCATTCTTCCCGGACCTTATAGAAAGTTTGTAAAAACCCTCTATGTACCTCATAAATGTGACCAAAAATAGAAGAAAAGTCAAAGTTTTATCCTAACTAACATTGAAGGGATTTTCAGAGATCAGAAGAAGAAGCATCGTAGAAGGGCCAAAAAAGAGCTCTAGCAGGATGGAGTCTACGATGCGGAAGGTGAGACGACGGTTTTGAAGGAGGGAAAGGTTTTGACGGATGATGGTGGAGGAAAAAGGGGGGTGTTCTGGCCTCCCAACCCCTATAAGTAGAGGGCATGCAAATTGGTGAGATTCCAATAAACTTTTTTGAAAGTTAGATCCAAGGTAAAGGAGGAAAGGCTAGAAATCCAGGGCAATGCATGCCAAAAGAAGCTTTGCTTCCATCTATGATGGCTAGGTCCTAAAATATAAGATATTGGATCCAGTATATTTCTGATCATGTCCTAATTGAAAAAAATATAAGATTGCAGCCATCGGAGAAATCCCTAACATGGTGGATCAATTCAACCTGGAAACCGAAGGGGAATGTTGGTTAATTGGGGGAAGACCCAGGTTTACTTTAATGTACCAACAATACCCCTAGCTCACTGGACCTTTCGGCAACAGACCACAGAACGGCCTGAAGTCTCACCGAAAGTGATCTTAGATGGGGTGGCTGAAGACTCAGTGTCTTCAACAGAGTTCTGTAGCATCCTAGGGTCTCGTGACTCTTCTTAGCCAGTGGGATCTCTCTGCGAGGGCGATCTCTCCTTCTAGCTGGCCCTGGTAGGGAGCAGACTCTAGGATGATGCACAACTTTCTCTTCTACTCAACCCTTCACCTGCGATATCCCACACCACAGCTCCTTCGACAATGCTATATCGCCTTTCTATGCTGCGATATCTTCTATAGTAAGACTCAATGTGACCCTCAAGGTCCAAAGGTCTTCTCTCTGGGTACAATAACTCAGTTAGCCTTCGACAAGGTGTCAAACATCCTTACTTGAGCTTCTACAGTTCAACACAGTTAACATCAACTATACTCAATCTTGCTGGACTAAATATGCAGGAATCACTTAACACTATAACTGTTACTGTCGTGAATCAAGCACTGATAAACTCATACACATAATACTTGATATATCCAACTCATGATTAAACTTCCATGTTACTGTAAACTAAAGGATAATATACATTCATTCATTAACTGATGGCAAAGTTCATGTAACGAATAACAGATAGCAACTAAGTAAAGCACAATCACATGAAACAGTCGCACAACACACTGATTTTACGTGGTTCACTCCCAGGAAGGAAGCTACATCCATAGGAACTAGTTTCTATATTATATCTTGAGAGAGTAAACACAGTTCCACTGCAACCTATTGTGCAGCTCGATATCTTCTGGGAAACTCCGTGCACACAGCCGGGAGCCCTTCTCTCCTAGATCTCTTCTCCTTCTATATTGTCTTATCCTTACAATATACTCTTCCTCTCTCTCTCTCAATCCCTGCAGATTGTTACATTCATGCTCAAGGAGCCAGCTACTGGTTATAGTAAGATAACTACAGACTGAATAGTAGAACCAGAGCTCAACTCAAAGCACAACTAACTGACCAACTAGCTAATTGTCTATCTGAATGTTTGGCTAGCTAACTATCTATCTCAATTTCTTGCTAGATAACCTTTATTAATACAAAATACATGCTTATATAGGCGGCCCGAAGGTCTCTCCCTGTTACAACATTGTGGGCCTTTCCCAACAGTAACCCAAAAACCCTAACTGTGACAGTCGGCCTATCTATACTTGAACTGCCGCTTTCCGTCACACCACAAATTTCTGCAATCTTCCATGCTTCCCGATGATGATCGTGGGTATGGGTGCCGCTTCCTTGGTCGCTCCCCTTCTGTCCTTTGTCTTCAATACCTCGACCCGTCGCTCCTTTTCCTGTATGAGGGTAGCTGAGCCCTCATGTCTTCACCGCTGCCTTAAGTGCAGTGGTTGAGCTCTCTCTTCTCGACCACTTGGGTACTGTTTCCTTTGACTTTCTTCTTCCGATATAGAAACTTTTCCTGTAGCTGCGGGGCCCTGCTCCAACAGTACCCTAACACTTACTTGTGGCTTGTGCCTGAGCCATTAACAACGAGTTTCTCATGCTGTAGCTTCTCCTTGGCTTCCTGCGAAGTCCTTGTAAGTCTCTCCCGAAGTCCTGTGACTTCTTTATCCATAGCTTCGACACACTCTTGTGCCATTTTCTCTAAAATAGTTTCAACACTTTCCTTAAGTGAAGCTCCAGAAATGAATGGCAGACCCTTTATAAACTGCTAAATTTGTTTCAACGATCTCATATCCTGCTACCTTGGTCAGGTTTGTACCATTCACCTCAAATTCGACTGGAGCACTTGTCCGAAGAGACTCATCCAAGCCATCATCATTCTGAATATAGGAAAAGTGGTAAAACTTCTATGAGGAGACATGTCCTTTTCCAGCTTTAATGTAACTACCTTCTTGGACATTTTCTGTATTTCTCTAGTCATTTTCAACATCTCTGCTTCGTTCCTTTCCCATTTCCTTTTGTTTTTCTGAGTCTTGGATGCCTGTTTCTTGGTCCTTTTTTCTTTCCGTGAGATCTTCTGGGAAACTCCACACGCATAGCTAGGAGCCCTTCTCTTAGATCTCTTTTTTATCACTTTTCTTCTTCTCTGTTCTGAGCTGGACTCTTCTACTATCTAAGCTTGACGCCTCATCCTTGGCGGCTGTCTGACCTGTGATGTACCTAATTTCATAACCTTGGGCAGCGTCGTCATAGTGGACACAAGGCCACCACGTTGGAATCTTTACACAATGTCTTCTAAAGGTTCCATCTCGGACAGAAACCACTCGGTACAATGCTCTGAATTGGAAATGGCTACGAAATTGGGGAAAACCAGCACTTTGTAGCTGGAGTATCTCTTCATAGGGAAAACTCTTCAAATTGCTCTATAGCTCTCAGAAATCACAAAAGTAACCATTTTGTATGAATGATCTTTGTATTTATAATGAAGGTGATAATATTTGAAGCAACGGTCATTTGGCTAGACCCGTCGGCAGTATTAATTGCATGGACAAGAAAACACCCGCCGTTTCGATCCTCATTAATTGCTGAAAATCCGATCAAATTTCCCTCGAAACTTGCATGCAGGCGCCGGTCTCGTCGAAGATTTACCAAATCTGGAAAAATCATTATACTGTTTCCAAATCTAGGGCAATGTATACCTGTCATATCTGGGTTAACTGCTTGTCAGAAAGCAAAGTGACTAGCCCTCTGTCCCTTTTCAAAACCATCTACGTGGCACAGGGAACATCGCATCGCTACGATTCCACACCGCATCGTCTCAAACCAAAGTGTTGGCATGAACGCCACAACGTTCAAAAAAACTCTGCAAGCATCCTATGACTTGCGCAACATACAGTTTTCTGATGCGATTCCTCATACTTAGAACTTTTTTTTTCTAGTGTAGACTAATTACCGGTGCGATGCCTCCTTTCAACTACACTGAACATCTGCACTTCATAAACTGTTTGAGTTAGGGCTAGGAGGTGGAGTGGCTATCACTATAAACCTTAAGCCTACTGCCATTAATCAAAGTGGGAAGAAGCTCCCCATTCAGTTTGGTGATTTGAACGACACCTCCATTTGTAACTTGTTGAACCTGATATGGCCCCAACCAATGCGTCTTGAACTTCCCTGGAAACTTAACAAACTTACTGTCATAGAGGAGCACTAAGTCTCCTGTCTAAAAAATCTTGCTTTTGATGTGCCTATCGTGCCAAGCTTTCTCTCGTGCCTTCTGCACTTTCTGATGAAATCCTGCGATGAATCTGTCTTCTTCTAAGGAAAGCAGCTGCACTAGTATTTCATTCATTGTGTCTGTATCAACCATCCTGGTGTTAGTTTTTCAACATTTAAGCTAGCATTATGATAAGATCTTTTCACTGAGAGAATAACAAGCACAACAATCACATAAGCACATCACAAGAGACAAGAGACACAAAGATTTTAGGAGGGGAAACCATAAATGGAGAAAACCCCTCAACTTCCTCTAAGATAGTATCACCACAAGATGTGAACCCGAAACAGTAATATGACCTCCCTTCACAACAGCAGCCTTCTGTCTTCTGTCAAGCCCAAGAATTTCCTTCTCCAAAAGTGCACCACACTTGAGAGAGAGAGTGATGTAATTCACAAGTGATAAATAGAGAGACTCTCACTCTTTATTTATATTCTTCCGTTGACTTGAAGTGCACTCAACCTAATAATTACTACTCGAGCCTACACCTTAATTAGTGTATAATAACTCAAGTGCCCCTAAACTGTGGGGACTTACCCAATGACTTGATATGACTTGTTTACATTATAATCCTCCCGATCGGAACATCGGGGCATGACCACATGACTCAAATACATAATAGAAACATCCCGGAATAAACATCGGGTTACAATAATATAAAATACATAGAAGAATACATTCCGAAGTTACATATACATCAACACCTGGTAATTTGAGCAACTCTTAAACTAAGAATAATATATTCCATAGGCATAACAGCCTCTTGTCCATACACCAGGCTGAAAGGTGTGTGTCCTGTAAGTTTCTTGCATGTAGTCCTATAAGCCCATAATACCGCATTAACCCTGAGGTCCCAATCATTTCTTTGGCTGTTACAGATCTTAGTAAGAGCGTTTTCTAGAATCTTGTTAAAGGCCTCCACCGTACCATTAGCTTGTGGGTGGTAGGGAGTGCTCTTATGGTGCTGTATCTGGAATTCCTCCATCAAGGCCTCAATAGTGCGGTTCAGAAAATGTGTGCCTTGATCACTCATCAATATTCTTGGACATCCAAATCTACTTATGATGTTTTCAAAAATGAATTGTGCAGCTATAGCAGCATCACAATTCCTTACTGTTTTTGCCTCTGCCCACCTAGTGAGGTATTCTGTTCCTGTGATGATGTATCTCGCACCAGTTCGTTTCCCGGGTGGGTTGATAGGACCCACGAAATCTATAGCGCACTTGTCAAATGCCCGCAACGTAATCCGTGGTCACAGTAGCATTTCATCTCTCCGCGAAGGTTTTCCTACCCTCTCGCAAATATCACAGCATCTGCAAAACTCCTTAGTGTCTTTATACAAAGTAGGCCACCATAATCCTGTAGCTAGGGTTTTCTGAGCAGTTGGATTTCCTGCGAAATGACCTCCTGCGGCACCTGAATGTGCTTCTCTGATAATGGCCTCTTTCTCGTGCGGCATAACGCATCTGTGCGAGACTTCATCTGGACCTAACTTATATAAATGTCCCGCGATCAAAGTGAAGTCTGCTGCTTTAACAACTAACTGTTTCTTTTGCTGCTTAGTAAAGTCAACTGGTGCCCACCCTATAGTGAGAAAGTGAATAATATTAGAGAAATACTCATCTGCGATCTGGATAGAAAGCAATTGCGCATCAGGAAAATTGTCCTCTAAATTACTTGGTTCTTCTCCTGAATCTATCCGCGACAGGTGATCAGTTCCGGCATTTAATCTCCCTTGTTTTACAATAATTTCAAAATCATACTCCTGAAATAGGAGTAACCATCTACAGATCCTTCCTCCTAACACTGGTTTATTGACCAAGTACTTTAAAACGGAATGGTCAGTGAACATCTTGAATGGGGCACCCAACAGGCAGTGCCTGAACTTTTGTAGAGCATACACCATAGCTAATCCTTCTCTTTATCTGGTGGTGTAGTTCTTTTCTGCGGTAGATAGCTTTCTGCTTGAGTACGCAATAGGGTGATCGATACCCCCTTCTCCTGGCTGGGTTAAGACAATCCCCAATGCGATGCCAGATGCATCCACATGTACATGAAATGGCTTGTTCCAATATGGGAATACTAAGATGGGTGTTGTAACCATCTTTTCTTTAAGAGTGTCTAAACTTGGTTGGCATTCCTCATTCCATAGGAATTTCACTTCTTTTTTTAACAGCTTTTCCATAGGTGCTGTGATCTTTGCATAGCCCTTGATGAATTTTCTATAGTACCCAGTATGACTGAGCACTATACTCAATTGCTTGACTGAGTTGGGCGTTGGAAGATTAACAATGATGGAAATCTTTGCAGGATCTACCATAAATACTTGTCTGCAAACAATATGACCCAACAAAATACCAAATGGCGCACATAATATACATTTCTTCAAGTTAAGAGAAATATGATATTGCCTACATTTCTCTAACATGAGCCTTAAATCTCCTATATGGTCTTTGGTTAACCCAAATACAGTCCAATCGTCAAAATAGAATTCTAAGAATTTATGGATGTATTCCTTAAAGACAACAACTACTACTCTAGAAAAAATAGCTGGTGCATTTTTAAGACCAAAGGGCATTACCGTATACTGGAATGAGCCCCATTCTGTTGCAAATATGGAAGGGCATTACCATATACTCAATCTTGCTGGACTAAATATGCAGGAATCACTTAACACTGTAACTGTTACTGTCATGAATCAAGCACTGATAAACTCATACATAGAATACTTGATATATCCAGCTCACGATTAACCTTCCATGTTACTGTAAACTAAAGGATAACATACATTCATTCATTAACTGATAGAAAAGTTCATGTAACGAATAACAAATAGCAACTAAGTAAAGCACAATCACATGAAATAGTCACACAACACACTAATTTTACGTGGTTCAGTCCTAGGAAGGAAGCTACGTCCATAGGAACTGGTTTCTATATTATATCTTGAGAGAGTAAAAACAGTTCCGCTGCAACCTATTGTACAGCTCGAGATATTCTGGGAAACTCCGTGCACACAGCCGGGAGCCCTTCTCTCCTAGATCTCTTCTCCTTCTATATTGTCTTCTCCTTACAATATACTCTTCCTCTCTCTCTTACAATATTGTCTTCTATATTGTCTTCTCCTTACAATATGCTCAAGGAGGAAGCTACTGGTTACAGTAAGATAACTACAGACTGAATAGCAGAACCAGAGCTCGACTCAAAGCACAACTAACTGACCAGCTAGCTAATTGTCTATCTGAATGTTTGGCTAGCTAACTGTCTATCTCAATGTCTTGCTACCTAACCTTTCATAATACAAAATACATGCTTATATAGGTGTCCCGAAGGCCTTTCCCTGTTACAACACTGTGGGCCTTTCCCAACAGTAGCCCAAAAACCCTAACTATGATAGTCGGCCTATATGTACTTGAACTACTACTTTCTGTCACACCACAGCTTTCTGCAGTCTTCCATGCTTCCCAACGCTGATCGTGGGTATGGGCACTGCTTCCTCGATCGCTCCCCTTCTGTCCTTTGTCTTCAATACCTCGGCCCGTTGCACGTTTTCCTTTATGAGGGTAGCTGAGCCCTCTTGTATTTGCCACTACCTTAAGTGCAGTGGTTGAGCTCTCTCTTCTCGGCCTCTCGGGTACTGTTTCCTTTGACTTTCTTCTTCCGATATAGCAGCTTTTCCTGTAGTTGCGGGGCCCTGCTCCAACAGGGAATTTTGATCTCCATCTGGGCTCTAAGGGTTTTTTCACTATCTAATTTATTAGTCTAGAAGATATGAACTGTGTCTTGGGTGGGGGCTTGTATTTATATTATTCTATAGGTTTATTCTTGCACCCCTGAAAAGAGAAATTTCCCCTAAACCGAAGGATATGAGAGTTTCCCAGTTTGGATCAGGATGTACTCTCTCCCTAGTGAATATTGGGATCCATAAATACTAGAAGACTTGGGAAAATGATTAGGTAAATTCACCAGGATATCTGAGCAAACAAAGATACAGTGATACACTACTTATTCTCGAATCTGTGCATACATGGACCTATCTAAGGAATTGTCGGAAGCAATCAGGATGACATGGGAAGATGAGGACTGGGTACAAACCCTTGACTATGAAGAAATCCCTTTCTGCTATCATAGGTGTCATGAATATGGTCATATGTTCATGGAATTCCCAATTAATGAACCTAAGATGAATTCAAAGAAGGAAGGAGACCAAGCATACAAGGGGTTTACAAAAGTCTCATTGCGGATAAGAGTAATCCAGAGACTGGAAAAATAAGAGATACATAAGGAAATCACTAACTCAAATACTTTTGAGGTATTGGAAAATTAAGAGGAGGAGATACTAGAAAAAATGAGAGCAAATAATTTGGTATCTAAGCTAGGGGATGGGATTCCTAATCAGAACCTTGTAAAGGATTTAGATCTCGACGATCCTATAGGAGATGCATGTATGGGGTAGGAATATGAGGAGGAGGCAAAAGATATGGATCTAGGGGAATTTGATTTGGATGGAATTGAAAAAGTCTGTACAAAGAAAGGGAAAGGGTATTTCCCTCAGGAACAATTCAACCTCCTCAAGGAAGCTATTCTAAAGGAAACATCCTCTAATTTGTTTGGTATCATCTTTGGATCTCATATAGAGACAAAAAAAAAATCTGAGGAGCATGGGAGGAAGACAGGCCGAAAAACAAACAAACAAAGGGTTGCAAAAGTAGGCAAGAGGCTATTCGAGTCAGGACAATATCTGACAATCAAATCTATCCTAGGATTGTAATTTTTCCCAATGAATCTCCTCTCCTGGAAAGTTAGAGTCTTAAATAGACCGAGAAAAATCAAAATTCTGAGTTAAAATATTCAGAGGACAAACCTGCCTATCGTCTTCTTGCAAGAAACAAAGTGTCAAGAAGATCATATCCAGGAGCTTAGGGGAACAGTTTGGGCAAGATGTGAAGGTATGGTGATAGATTCTAGAGGTTTTTCTATGGGATTGGGTATCCTTTGCGATCTATCTCGGGTTCTCGTCATTGGGTTTGAAGGGACTAGGTACTCTCTCACAACATACTTCAGCGTTGTTGGTTTCCCTATCTAGGGGATGATGACGAATGTGTATGGAACTCAAGGGGAAGGGGACAAATGAGAGTTCCTTTAATCTCTTAGGAGTTTGAGGAAGTGTTCTACCAATAACCACTGGGTGGTGGGATGTGAATTTAACCTATTCACTTCCTTGGAGGAGAAAAAGGGAGGGAGACACAAATTGGAGGAGTGTGATCTATTCAGGGAAACCATTCAGGACCTTGTCCTGGTGGAAATTATTCAAGGGGAAGGTTGGTTCACCTGGAATAATAATATATTAGGGGATCGACACATGGCCTCTATATTGGATAAAGTTTTGGTCCCATAATCAATAATAGACTTGGACAGTGAGATCCATAGTGAAATGCATTCGGGGATTGGATCAGAACACTAACATATTGAACTTATGTGGAGTGGGTTGGGCTCCCAATTCAATAAGTCATTATATTTTGAGCAATTTTGGCTAGAGCACTCGTATTTTGAAGAAAAGATCAAATACTGGTGGGAGGAATTGAGGGAAGGACACGATCATAGTATGTACAATTTCTAGAAAAATATGAAAGATCTGAAAGAAAAGATCAAAAAGTGGAACAAAGAGGAGTTTGGGAATATCTTCTCAGATAAGAAACGACTGGAATTCCGTCTTCAGGAGATCTAGGAAATTGGAATAAAGGAAGGATATTCTATGGCTATGAAAGAGGACGAGAGAACTATGGAATCTAAACTAGTAGAAAGAGAGAAACATGAGTAAATTTTGTGGTGCCAAAAGTCTAGGATTTGCTGGCTCAAAGAAGGAGAGAAGAACACAAAGTTTTTCCACCATTCAGTTATCTAGAATAAATTTCAAAACAAGACTTTTGAGCTCAAGAAATCAAGGGGGGAAAGGGTGGATATGAGGGAATATATTGAAGCTATCCTAAACTCCCACTTCTTGGATATCCTAGAAGACCCTAGGGTGGACCGGTCAACTAACATAGAAGTTATTACCAGAATCATCCCGCCTCTGGTATCGAATTAAGAGAATCAGCTACTAATGAAGTCCATAAATATAAAGGAGGTGGAGGAAGTTGTTTTTAAAATGAAGGAAGGGACCTCCCCAGGTCCAGATGGTTTCACAGTCAAATTTTCCATTACTTTTGGGAGATGGTCAAGATGGATGTTTGGAGAATAGTGGAGGAATCCAGGATTTCTGGCTGAATTCTATCAGCGTTGAATGCCACATTTATAACCTTAATTCCCAAGTGTGAGGGAGCGAATACCCCAGAAAAATTTAGCCCTATAAGTCTTTCAATTTCATCTACACAATTATCACTAAAGTCATAGCTAATCGAGTGAAGCCTATTCCGCCAGCTCTTATATCCCCGGAGCAGTCGGGTTGTGGAAGGAAGACAAATTTTAGATGGGATTATTTTGGTGAATGAAATTTTGCATCCTCTAAAAATCATAAAAATTTGAGATATGATGGACAGATTGGATATCACAAAATCTTATGATAAATTAAATTGGCAATTTATCAAGAAAATGCTTGCAGCTTTTGGTTTTAGTAGGAACTGTATTAACTGGGTTATGAATATGGTTTCTTCAGATTTTTTCTCTATCCTTGTGAATGGGGTTCCCTCGAGAGTCATAAATCCCTCCAGAGGCCTTAGACATGGGAAAACCATGTCATCATTTCTTTTTATTCTCATGGATGAAGGGTTAGGGATATCAATTGCCTCCCTAAGAGAAAGAAACACAAGAGGGTTAAGGGCGACCACAGGGGGGAGAAACAACCCACAAACAATTTGTTGACAAAACTATTCTAATGGGCCACCCCTCTATTCAGGAGGTGGGTAGTTTTAAATAGTGTTTGGACCTCTTTAGCAGAGCTTTAGGATTAGAGGTGAATGAACAAAAATCACAAGTTTTCTTCTTCAACACATCCAGGGTTACTCGACATAATATATATCGAATCCTAGGGTTTAAGGAAAGCTCCCTTTCATCCAAATACCTAGGTACCCTTCTTATCAATTCCATTTCCAAAATGGGATCCTTGACTGATCTGATTGAAGGTATGAAAAAACACCTGACAAATTGGACACTGAGACCTTTAAACTTGCTCGGTTGACTAGTTTGGTAAAATTTGTTTTATAGGAAATGCTGACCTACTTGTTTTCTTCCATGATGTCTCCTATATCTATTATGAAGAACCTTTGGAATATGCAAAGAAAATTTATGTGGAGCACCCGCCAGGAACCTCAAAAGTGGGCCCTGGTTAAATGGGACATAGTTTGTTCTCCCAAATCTCAAGGAGGGATGGGGCTTCGAGACCCAGAGAAGGAAAGCACAGTGGATAGGGAGAAATTGTGGTGATGTTGGGTAACCCACATCTAGGAACCCTGGGACAAATTATGGCACTCAAATAATGTGGAAGGAAGGGACTATCAAGATCTTATTCGGTTCTCCAAAAATAAACTAGAGCTGCACATTTGGCACATGACTTAGAAAGGGCGAAGTTTGGTGTAGGATCACCATTTTTGGGAGGTAAGGAATGCTTATACGTCTAGGGTTTGGGAGGGTTTGTGGCAACAAATTCTGCCTATGGGGAGGGGAGGGAAGTTCTAGATCATCTAGGAGGAGTGCAAGGCTAGAGGTATTTCTAGGTTCATGGATCTTTGGGGGGACCAAGGAACCATTGACTCTCACTGCTCTTGGGTGCCTAGAATCTGGTTGGACCAGTTAGGCCTAAGGGAGGAAGTTGAGTGATTAGAGGAGGCTCTAGCAAATTGAAGCATCAGCTGGCATGAGGGTAATGAAAAACTCTAGTGGGGCTATTCTCATAAAGGATATTTCTCTTTGAAATAAGCCTACAATATTTTGATAATAAATGACACGGACAAGGAGGACCAAATCTGGAGCAACTTGTGGGATAAGAAGCTATGGCCTAAGATATCAATCTTCTATTGGCTGGTGCTAAGGAAAAAAATTTAACGGGAAAAAATTTACAGAAAAGAGGGATGGTCAGACCTTAACATTGTTCCTTGTGTGAATAGGAGGAGGAGACTTTAGCACACCTTCTAGACTCCTGCATTTTTTCCTTGACGTTGTGGGACAGTGGGGAAAATATCTTCTATCATTCGAACCAGTTAAGGCATAACCTGATCGATACATGGTAAGAGTGGTCCAAACAACCTTTCCAAATCTGAATCCTTAACCACCTATGGGAAATTTTCCCCATGTTTTTCATCTGGGAAATATGGAGAGAGAGAAACTGGAGAACCTTCTGGGACTAGGAAAATCTGGCTAGCAGAGTTTGGGAATGCATCACCCGGAAAATGAAAGAAACAACTCTCATGGCAGAATGGGAGTGTGCAGATTGAGATTTGGAAGGTCATGAGATGCTTATCCTGCATGCAGGGGGTTTCATGGGTCAACCAACTTAGTCACTGGGCGGAGCAAAGCAGTAAATGATTCCTAGGATTTTAGATAGGTGGCTTCCTCCTTTGGCGGGCCTGTCTAAACTCAACTTTCACGAGGCTTCTAAGGGTAAATTGGGTCCGACCGGTTACAGATTCATCATTTGAGACCAGAGGGGAGCCATGAGAGGTTTTGGTTATGATTTTATCGGCTGAGAAACCAACAAAACAACAAAAATTGAGGGTTTATTGCAAGGTCTGGAAGGTAGTAAGAGTCGAGGAAAAAGGCTCATTGATCAGGTGGAGGTTCCAGAGCGAGTGTCCAGGTCTCAAAATATGACTCTGTGGGAATCACACATTTTTGAATTAGAACTACCCATGGATGTTCTAAACCGCATAGTGGAAACAAAGAAGCACCTCTGGCAATAATTAAATTGTCAAAAGTTGTGTGAGAAATGTAAAAAGGTCGAGGAATGGATCCTCGACCCAGGACACGTGGTTGGGAGAGTGAGCTAGTATGAGAATATAGTTGTTGTTTATTGGATAATGAAGAACTTGGTTGGTCATTCTGCTTGGGACAGGAAGAATGCATAAGAGAGAGACAATGTTTAGGACCAATTTAGGCTCTCCATCTCAGTGGCCATCTAGCGTATGGAATTGAAAGTGGACTTCCTCATCTCGTGCATGGGATTTCAAATCCTACCTTCCCCTTCCCCTGGAGAGCCAAAGCCAGATTTGACTAGCACCATCCATGGTGGCAGGCATGACCTTTTCTACATTCTACTGTAAGTTAGCTAGTGGGTGGTCAAGGCTGGGCTGTGTTATTATCCCTTTTTGGTTATTATTCTTTTGCCTCTATAATGTCGAGATGTAAGGGTATATTGGACTACTTTTTTCCTCTTATAATGTTGATATGTAACAATATGGTCCTATGTTTTTTGACTATTAGAGGTCTAGGGGTTGCTAGCTTGTTTCTGCAGGATCCTATTTGGTAGATGGTCAAGTCTGTATCTTTAGTTGGTTATGTAGGAATTGGGTAATAGATCTATGTGTCTGGTTTATTGAGGGCGGATGCGAGTGTATCTTCCAAGAGATGGTGTTTGGCCTTGTAATAATGTTTTGTATGGATTCTCAATGTTTATTAATATAATGCAATGACCTTTACTTAAAGAAAACATTGAAAGGATTTTCCCTTAAATTATATAATGGCACATCACACTAAAATCCTTACAAACAATAATAGTGTCCCAAAACCATATTTCAGTTAATCTTAATTTTTTTCCACCTCCCAGAGAGGTGTAGTGGTTGAAAGTAAACATATCCTAATTGTTATGGCAGAAAATAGTTGTTGATTTGGTCTCCAAACCTGTAATCCTTGCTAAGTCGTTAATGAAAAGGGGAACATTTACTTTGGAACTAGATCTTAGTATTATTCCTTTTATTTCATATAAATAAAACCCTCAAACTCACTCAATAACATCCATACCTACAATATAGTTATGTTTCCATATTTCATACCAAAAGTAAGAGAGTGCCATTATCCCTTTTTTTCCTTTCTCCATTTGGAATCCACCTACAAAGTCATTTGGTTGGAATTTTGGCACAAAGGAGAATACGAAACCTACGTTGGGTTAGTTCCAGAGTTCCATTTCCTTCTACAACTAAAAACAAGGTGTTATTATCTCTCTTTATTTTTGTGTATTGATACAAAATCATTCTTTACATGTAATGTGATGCCAGGTAAGAGATAGAGGGCCTATCTTATCTTAATCAACACGAACCCTGATTAAAATATTCTTCTTTCGCAGCTGATCAATTGTATTACTCGAACTTTTACAGATCCCAATCAAGAGTTTCTCTGTTCTTAATTAGAATTTCACATCCCCTGGTTTGTTTTAAATTCATCACAAATTCCCCGAGTGGAATCACTTTAGGTTGCTGATATCCTTAACGAGATCCTCAATTTGTTGATATGATATCTCTTCACGACGATTAATTTTCAATTATGCAATAACTCTTCCGCAACACTCATTTCTCAAACTCAGTTTCCGCAACTGCGTTTCCACAACAACTTTTTCGTAATTGTAGATTCAGATTGTGGATGTACCTTCCCACTTTCCCAAAATTGGGTTCCGCAATTTCCTCCTGTAAGTCTCTTTCCACAATTCTTATGAGCCATCGATTTCTTGTAGAATCTATCTCTTCCGTACGATCTATAAAAGTTACATATTTTTAACTTAGACTGTTGCATACGAATTGATCAATGAAACAGCCAATTCTTTCATGTCGCATTGCATGAATAAATCTCCATCTTAGTGACTCCTAAGGATTCTTGAGGAAGTCACAAAATTTATTCATACACAAGGAATTAAAACATACTTCAGGTTATTGAAAAGAAGACATCAGATATTCAAATATCTTATTTATCAACTTTTATATCTATTCATGGATTAATTGTATTTTATAGCAAATCGTATTCTAGATTGTGGCCAAAATTGTCAAGGTTTCCTTGAATTTAGGTCTTTGACCTTACTAAAAAAAAGAGAAGCAAAAGAAAAGGAAAAAATAAGAAAGGTGGGGGGGGGGGGGAAAAAAAAAAAAAAGGGGGGGGGGGGGGGTAAAAGAAAAAACAAGGGAACAATAAAAACAATAGAAACCACAGTTAAAAACAACACATGGTTTTTTTCCAACAAAGAAGAATTTGTGAAAAGTAATAATAAAGTAATATATTCGAAATCTACAAGTGCATAAGATGTCTAGTTAAGGCTTCTAAGCAGAAAGTGATATTTGAACTTGTGTGGGTAAGGTAACAATCACTCTTCCCAACCACCCAATCTATAAGAAGTCTTAAGAGGAAAAAATTAATTATTGAAGAGTACAGTATACTCTACAAGATAAAAAGGTGTCTTTCTTTCATATATCTTGGGATAAGAAGCATAATAAAATGGAGTCTCATGAAGAAAAACAAGAAATATTCCCACAAAATTTTAAAAACCATGCATACTCCATATTAAAAACTTATGGTCTTATTCAAGAGAAGTCTGTCTACATCGCTATTTTCCTGACAACCAAGAACAATTGTATAAACGCTGACCTAGCAAACCAATTAATTATTTCAAAATCGGATATAATTGACAATAAAACGATTCTTTCTGATGAGAAATATGAGCTTAAGATCCTACAACTATATGTTGATGATTACAAGGTCCTAAATCAAATCAGTAATGTTTCAGTGGTATCATTGGAGCAAGACAAGGTTGATATAATTATAGGGTCATATTGTTTACATACATTAGGTAGCTTCATGTTCAACAGAGGGAAACATTTCTTGACATTTCCTTACAAAAGAAGAAAGACACATTCCGGGATGTTACACTGATTTCAAGTTCAGGAGTTGTGTCGTTTGAATACTGCAAATACATCTCAAAGGTGCTTTCACAAGAAGATCATAAATCGATACAGAAGATGCAGAATGAATTTGATAAATTTATCATGGACAAAGAAGAAGGGATCTCTCGTTTAAGATATCATAATCAAAAGTTGCTTCTTCAAATCAAGAAGGTGAAGGATACGACACAATATAATCAAAATCTAGAAGGGGAGAATTAAGATCTTCAGAAGAAATTCTTAGAAAATATCGAAGAGAATGGCCACCTTAAGAAGTGTAAAAATATATATAATAGATCACATTCAGAAGGTTAAATATGATGATAAATCACAAGAAGAAATCATAAGGAACCTTAATAATGATAAGCATTCCTTGGAAAAATAAGCAAATACAAATTTATTCTTTGTGATAGTTCAAAAAGAAGCCAATCTAGTAAAAAAAAACAACAAGAAATCCTTATCGACACCCAAATTATAAGACTCATTTTGACCAACAACAAGGTCAAAATGAACATAAACAGATCATGAGTGAAAGAACACTCATGATAAACAGAAAGAACACGAAATCAAAAAACTAAGCAGAAAACAAGAAGTTCCATCTAACAAAGCCATCCATAAACAACTCCAATGAAGATAGATATCGAATGGACCACTTCACAAATGATGCGACATTTTTTCTTGGGAATTTGTAACTCGTATCGTTTCATTTCATCAAGTGTTGCAGTTACTAACACAAAAGATCGAGAGATGACATTACAAGAAATAAATCAGACGTACGACTTGTCTTCAATAAGATTTGAGGAAAAAGCTTCCCTTCAAGGGAGGACATGTTATATAAGAAATATAACATAATATATAAATGTAAAATTATTAAATATCAATATTAATATATATTAATAATTTATAATGATTAATTAGTTAAATAGAAAAAGTAAAGAGATGTTCCCCATGACAAGGCTTATATAAATCCCTACCAATGTATATGTAAATCATCATATCTTATTTATCAACTTTTATATCTATTCATGAATTATTTGTATATTCAAAAGTGGAAGTTCGAGAAGTTCTAGTAAAGGGATGATGTAGGAAGAGAGAGGATTGAAAAATCAGAGTATTTACTACTTTTAGGGTTTTATATTGGAATTATTTTTAGCCTCTCTTTCTTCTTTAGGAACATAATTTTTAAAACTGAGCATTAGTTAGTTTCTTGAGTTTGCCTAAAGAATCCTTGTTTTGGTTGGTAGAGAACATTGCTTATTATTGTTTAAAATTCATTAGAAAATATCTTGTTTAGTTTAGTTTCAAAGAAAGTAGATGAGAAAAGAGTCCCTTTAGATATCTTAGTATCAATTAATACTATTTCTTGCATTTGTATTTCTTAGATTGCACGAGTCCATAAGTAGTTATCATTGGGAAGTGTTATTTGATTGAAAGATGGAAAATATTTTTTTCTCATTAAAGAAAGGAGTTGATTGCATTTCAAAAACTAAAATCATTTATTTTCCAGTATTGATTATTATCTCTCTTTATCTACAATTTTCATTTCCAGATATCTACTTTTCCATGCAATTTAAGTTATTGTTGTACACACCAATTTTGCACACACTATCACACCTTAAGCTCAACATCACTTGGTAATGACCTCAAATAAATCCTAAATTTAATCTCTAAGATAACACACTAAATACCTCAATTGGGGGCCAAAATAAAATTTTAGTTAGGATAGGATTGTGGAGAGAGGCATCCAAATAACTCCTCGCGGTCATTTCACAGATAAAAGTTAGAGGTTGTATTTCATAGAACTTAAAATCATTTCTATCGAGTGTGCATTTCAAAGCCCATTAAACATTAGGCATCCTCTTTGTAGTGGATAATGTCAAGGTTGGGGTCGAATGTTTGATTGAGGCTCTTATGTTTTTCAAATCTGATGATCCATCAACTATTTCATTTCATCTTGAAGGAAAGGTAACATGTTGCATGTATCTATGAAGAGGTATCTTAGTTTACAATATTTTAGGCGCCTTCCAAGGTGGCTCTTGTAGGAGGGAGTGCATCTTAGCTATATAGTTTTGTGTTTATTGTAGTTTCCCCCAATGTATGAATCTATAATTATCTCTTTTACACCTTCACTCACTTACTTGGTGGAGTTGAGATCCCATCAAGTAAAGTATTTGGAAGGCCCTCATTTTGATTTCTATTTCTTCCTAATGATGGGCACTCCTAGGGATAATGAGTCTTTTTATTTCTAGGATGCCCATTGTTACATTAGTTCTTTTCTTAATTAGATCACTTGCTACACCCATGTTGCACTTAACATTTAGAATTAGTGTTCAATTATTTGAACTCCATCTCATTAGTATTTCATAGAGATTTTAGTTGACACAATTTTTATTCCATGGTGACAATATTTCTCCTCCTTATATGTGTTCTAGATGACTTCGAGGATTACCCCTCTCTTTGGGATTATTGGCCAGGTTATTATCCCACCTCAGCATGTGATAATTGAAAAATATTCCCCCTCCCCTATTTTACCTTTAGGACCATATATTTAGGATCCTTATATCCTACACCACCACCTTCAACTAGTGTCGCTAACATATTAGGGAACCCATGACAAATATTTTTAGTGTTATTCCTTCCAAATATCCCCATGTGAATGTAGTTGGTGGAATTACATTCAATGGAATTCATTTGGTGGAAATT
This sequence comes from Pseudotsuga menziesii, assembly GCA_001517045.1. NCBI lineage: Eukaryota > Viridiplantae > Streptophyta > Pinopsida > Pinales > Pinaceae > Pseudotsuga > Pseudotsuga menziesii. Next base: position 202,786 of record LPNX010402429.1, on the reverse strand, counting down.
CCATGTTGGGGTCTAGAAATGCTATGATTTTTCCATATTTTCCTTATTTTTTCACTCCATTTTTTCCTCTCCTATCTGCAAATAATTACTCCTTTGGGAGCATATGTACAGTTTTAATTCTAGGTTTTTTTTTTTGTCATGTTCCTTATATTTGGATGAGTTATAAGGCGATTATATGTTATATGATTACCTTGTGTGAGTGTGTTTTGGTATATTTTTTGTCAATATCAATTATGAGAAAATCATCTGGAGAAGCTACAGAAATAGCAGAAGACTGAAAATAAAAGAAGTCGTTGATTCAGAGGACCCACATGGACTAAGGTGCCAATGTGGAAGATGATGTGGATGAATTAATCATTCCATAACAAAACTCCACTTTCTATAATGAAGAATATTCGATCCTATTTGAGATTGTAGTGAGGTTTGAGTTTCTTATTGACACATGGTATCAAACAAGGAATTCACAAATGTTATAGCTTGAATTCTATTTTTAATGTATTGTTGAACTGATTTGAGAAATAGTCAGATTCATTGGGATTTAAACATCTTGAAGAAACCATTTCATTTTGTATAAATACATGTCTCTAGAAGTTGAAATTGAAAGTGTGAGCAATACTCTACTCTTATAATATTTTCTTGGTCATTAATAGAATTTAAATTCTACATCATGCTTTCTATGCATTTATATGATTAAGTCATTCTATGTGACATCACTTAGAGGGTTTATGTTTGAGGAAAGGTAGATCCCTCTTGCCAAGATCAGGTGGCGATTAGATAGATTAGCATAATATTGATATTTCGTTGCAAATAGAATATTTACCGTAGATTGTAATTCATTCGTTTGTTACAAACTATCATTATCTTGTATACTGTAGACATTTTCAAAAGTGGTATATATTAAACTCAAAAAAGAATCCTTCATAGTTGCATGTGATGTGGCCATGGGTTTTATTGTAATGCATGAAGTGTGGTTTGTTGTCATGTTTCTTATAGATTTCATAGTGAGCTAAGATATAGACTATGCATTCTACCTATATGGAAAAACCAGATAATATTCCTTAGCCACATGATTAAGAAATATTTCCCTTGGTACATGAATTGAAAGGCCCACATACAAAGATCGACATTTATCCTAATTGGAAAAACTAGAGATTGTAATTGAGTTAATGAGACTGAGCATATTTACTCTATTTTTATTTGTTGGAGTGAGTTTCCTTATTATAATTGGCATTTAGAAATCAATGAAAATTAAAATATTTTCTACCTAAATATATTTTGCATGACAGCCTTAAAATAAAAGACTGGACCTGGTTGATAATTAATCATTGGAAAATTAAATGTTTCAAAAGGACAATTAGTTTCACCAACATTTTCACATCGTTTTTAGGGAGGTCAGTAAAGGTACAATAGTAAATTTAACATCAATTTATTTTTGGAGCTCCTTGAGGATAGTATTGTATACATCATAAATAGTTTTTCTTGCATCTAGAAGCATAATTGTGGTAGTTTGAATACAGGAAAACATGAACTCTAAGATGAAAGGTTAGAACCTGTGTTCTCACTCTAAATTCTTTTAGCAGTGAAAGCCTACTCTTCTACATTCAAGGTATGTAGGTTTCATGTATTGTACAAGAAATATTATAGTAACACATGGTGTAGAGAGAACCCCCATTACTAATATTTTTGTCGGTAGAGGAGGACGAGGTGGAAGATCAAAAGGGAGAGAAGTTTCCCCAGCAAGGATTATGGAATTTGTAAGTGCTAGATCTTATGCATTAGTTGAAGCAGAGTGCTACCCTCGCATAAAAGGAAAAATTTACACAATGAGTTGATTAGTGGACAACATAATTTATAATTTGAAGCTCAATACAACCTTGTCCATGAACCAACACACTCTAATACATCACAAGAGTCAAGATCTAGTGGAAATCCCCTCTTCTCGAACATATTCAAATATATAGAATCCTCATAAATTATGGAAAATAATGAGAAAGTTGGATTTAATGTGACTTTTGAATTCCCAATTGGGAAACTCAAAGGAGAGGAATCTATGAAGAATATTTATCTTTTAGCATTACCCACTTTCCATGGGCTGTCTATGTAGGATTTTGACGCTTTCCTCTTAGAATTTGATGTCTCATATATAATCTATGATTATATTTCCAACCCACAAAATTTGAATTTATTTCCCACTACATTGAAGGGTGCAGCACAGCAATGGTTTATGGGATTGGGAGGCCAAGCTATTAACACATGATATGATATGAAGAATATATTTCTGCAGAAGTATCAAATATATTATAGGGCCAAGGACCTTCGAGAGGAAATATTCAAAATGAATCAAAGGGATGAAAACAATTTAGAAGCATGTGTTGAGAGATTTAAATATAATATATAGGTATCTAAACATAATAATTTGGATCAAGAATATTTGAAGAAAATATTAATTAAAAGGGTAAAGGATGAGTATGTTAACATTCTAAACCTCTTAGGGAAGGGTGTTATTTCAAAGGTTTATTACAATGAAATATGCAACCTTTACAGAAGTTATTTAATAGGAAAAATTAAAGTGAGAAAGAGAATTCAATAGGACCTTGGCAAGAGCCACAAGATCATCCACTGGAGGAGTCACACACACCAAATTGGGTAACGTGTTTCCATACCTTTAAAAAGAATAGTTTAAGTTCTTTAGCGTATCAATTATACAACCTGTAGATTAAGCATAAAAAAGGAGAGATGGAGAAATCCATCGCTAATTTGTGTCCTAAGTGCAAACAAAAACACCTCTTAAAGGAGTGTCCTCTGAACAATATTGAAAATTGTGGGATTTGTGAGCTAGAACATTCAACTAGTAAGTGTCTATTTATACCACATTTGAAAGAAGCATATGAAGAAATGAAGGTGGATACATAACACGATTGCATCATATCTCTTTAGATACAATGGAAACCTAAACCATCAAGTGTGATTCAAGATTCCACTTCATTTTCTAATACTTATTGGATTAATCAACAATTTAAGTATTCTCTCCAAGTGGTGAAATATCCTTCTCAATGGTATCCCCTTATTCCTTGAACACATTGGCCAGCACAACCAAATTATATTTTCCAGTGGGCACAAGGATGGCGAGCGTCATCCTATGGTACCCAACTATTTCCCATAAAACCACATTTATCACCACAACCACAACAGTCACATCTTCCTAGAAGTAACCCTCCTCAAAGACCTCAACCAAATCCTAACCCAAACAACAATAAATAAGTTCATCTTGACAAAATTCCAAGTTACCCCAACTATTTTATGTTTCCTATGTAATGTCAGGAAATACAACTAAGATATATGAGAGTGTTGAACTAGGGTAATCCTCAAGTTATCTTAGAACATGAAGAAGAGGATGTTCAAGAACCAAAGATAGACCATTCCAAATAACAGGATGAACAATCACCATTAGAAATTCCAGAATTCACTCCACCTAGAAATTTATACCAACCACTGATAAAAGGGGCTTCTCAACTACCTCAATATCTAGATAGGTTAGTACTAATTAAACTCCATACTCACTTCGAGCTCAATTTATTAGGGGAACTATGAAACATGTGTGTTAGGATTGTTTTGTTTCAGGAAATCATAGATGTTCTGATATATGGAAAAACTATTAGGGAACTCTATATCAAGAATCCTAGTAGGAATTAGAGAGATCCACCCATTTTCCATTCCATTAATTAGTTGGAAAACCTAATGCTTGGGAAGGTTTTATCTCGTAAGTATAAAACCCAGGAAATCCAATAGTTCATGTTTACATTAACGATGTACATATTGTGAATAGCTTAATAGAACTCACAACTTCCATTAAAATGATGACCAAAGAAAAAAAGGAATGTCTTTGGATGTGTCCCAAACTACGGTCCTAGAAATAGCTAACTTATATACCATTAAACCTAAGGGGGTCTAGAAATATAGTTATCTCAGTTAATACATGGGAATACCCAATTGATTTCATGGTCTTACATCCAAAATCCCACTTGGGGGGTACATCCTCTCATACTAGGAAGGCCATGGTTGGCTACAATTGATGCATGCATTAGCTACATATGTGGAAACATGAAATTATCCCATGGAGGCTCCACCAAATAGATTACAATCTACCCTCCTTTTATGCCAAGAATAATTTTGAGACTCTAATGTGGATAGAGGATGAGGAATGTGATATCAATATTGTACAACCAATGCATACTGTTTCAAGGAATTCTACAACAAGTGCGGACATCACTTGTTCCTTTATCCTGCATGATAAAAGCATAGAAAAAAAGAAACACAACAACGTATCCTTTCCCTAGATAGTTAATTTACTCAACATAAAACCACTCTCATACCTCATATCCGAATTTCTTTTGTCCTTGTTCCAAAGTCCTTATTGAAATCCTCAATATCTGCAAAGAGAGATCAAAAGATAAAACCACAAAATGAGAGCATCATGACAAATTAACCATCTATGCTAGTGATCAAGGAATCTAACAACATTTAACTGATATTAACACAAACTAAATACGAGAAAGGGGAACACTTTTGTATTAATGAATAAAAGAGGGTCAAGCTACAACCAAATCCTTGATGTTTCTAGCTTTGTCTTCCATAACAAATCTACAATACTTAACACTCACAACAATCTCTTCACACAAAGACACTCAAATTTTCCTCTGAACCATATCTTAGTCCAACAACATAAGGGTGCTTTCTTTGGCCTCCCTTCACTCCCTCCATGAAGGATTCATTTATAATCCAAATGATATGAGATTCACTTAGGAAATGGATAGGAGGTGATCCCTATAGGTGAGGGAGGTGAATGCCACCTATCCCTAGCTAGTAGGAACCAACTCCACAAAGGATTTCATGAGGAATATTCTAGAATCTTCTTTTTTCATGTTTTAAGTTCACCAACGCTTTTGGCTTAAGGTGAAAAGGTGCTGGAATTTCTTGCTCATAGGGAAGGAGCACCATCAGCACCTAGTGTCAAGAGACAAAAGGCATCGACGCTCTTTGCTTCACAGGACAGTGCACCTATGACGCTCTGTCATAGCTGATTAAAGGCATTGCTCTCTCTATCGATGGAAAAAAGATCACCATAGGAATATCTGATCAGGATTACTGAAGGGTAATTGGGATAGAGTGGAACAAAATTCCACCCAAAGTATGTAGCTAGAAGGATGTGATGATCTGGTGGATTATTCCTCTTTGAAGATCCAATATGGTACATGGTTCCTAGACGCCACACGTGAAAACAAATGGACGGTAAAAAATACACAGAAGAGAAATCCTTCCGCAACATCGGAGGTCAGGAAGCTTCTCCCTTCCACAACGTCGGGGCTCGGAAGCCTTTCCCCTTCCGCAATGGTGGAAGCTTAGCAGACATTCGGACGGATCGGAAGTTGGAGCAATTCGGGAGCCGCAACGGCGAATAGATAAAAGACTTCTCCCTTCCGCAACAGCGGACGCATAAAGACGTTCGGATGGATCGGAATTCAGAGTGATAAGCAGTCCGCAACGACAGCCACAAGCTTGATCGGAAGAACAATGCTTCCGGCAACCGCAACGACGGAATCCCAAAACTTAAAAGATCGGCGAAATAACTCAACGGAATCGGAAAAAGAAGTGGTGCGCCATCCGCAACTGCGGAAACCAAAGTAACAAGACTTTCGACTCGAAAACCAGCCGACAACTGATTGAGATAGAGATCAGCGGAGTGAAACACCGGAGCCCGTTGCATATCACTCTTCCGCAACGGCGGAAGCCCAGATAATAAAACTTCCAACCCAAACACTGCAATGCGTTCGCGCGGGGACATTTTCAAAACAGTTTTCTTACACAGTTTTGATGCCACGTTTCAGGGAATGGAACCCACACATTGGTAACGGGTTCTTTGGTTCAGTTACGGAGATGAAAAACCTGCTATGATAACGAGTGGTCATTTGGAAGGGGATGTGAACAGTCGCATTTCTTTTACGTTTTGTCTCCTTGGTAACAGCTATGTGAAAGAAGGCAAATCCATTACTTATGAGGCTTAAATAGAGGAAGCTAGGGACCAAAAAGAAAAGGACGATTGGGGAACTCAGTTCGTTGGGAGCACAGTGCAACGTTTTCTCTGTGAAGAGAAGCTTCAGACCGCATTTTGCTGTTCCTTTTGAAGTCAACTATTCTCAGTTATAACTTGGCTTCTTTTGACCGTTGAAGTCCAGTTTGGTAACATTAGAGAGGAGGTCTTGAAGACTTTACTGTTGATGTCCAGTTTCTGTGATTAGTCCAGAACCATTTGTACCATTTTAAGAAATTAATTGGATCGGTTCCCATTGGAGAGGGGCCCGGAGACATAGCCCAGTGGAGGGGGTGAACTCCGTTATCAATTTCTGTCTGTGACTTTGGGTTCTGTGTTTTCTGCTTGGCATTTGTTTATCAGTCTTGTTTTTCATTCCTGTTCTGAGCATTTAATTTTTGTTAATGTTGTTCCTTTAATTAACCTGTTGCACGCATTCTTTTACAACAAACTTTTAATGCACTAAAGTTGAGGTCCTACAGATCATATTTGGTATCAGATTTGGTTGACTATTGTGCAAGTTTGTGAATGCTTACCAGGTCATTAGAGAGAATTTGAGGTAAAAAATGGGCCTCCTAAGAGATGTACTACAAAAATATAAGATATATTAAAATATTATGAGTTAGGGGTTTTATGGGGTAGGTATATATGACAACTCACCTCCTACACTACTTTTTATGCACAATATAAATAACCATGGTTGAGTTACTTTTCTAAATTGACTATAAATAAAATTAATAAAATAACTCTAGAATGATGTGACTAAGATTCATTGTAAATTCCCAAAAATTTATTGTCCTTTAACAATTATTTGTCCTGAACTTGTAAATAAAATTAAACAAAAATGAATTTAATTTATATGCATAACTAACATACTTTTTTCATATAAATATCATTCATGAATTTAATTTATATGCATAACTAACATACTTTTTTCATATAAATATCATTCATGAATTTAATTTATTTTAAAAGTACAAGATTTTATATATATATATATATTAGTTTGACATTATGATATTAAATACAATTGAGTGAATATATAATTTAAAATTAAAAAACATGAAAATGAAAATATATTATTTTATAAAAAAATGTGAAAAGACATTTTTATAAATTATGAGTACTTTATTTGAAAATGACAATAATATTATTTTATGAAAAAGTGAATTGTGAGTACTTTACTTGAAAATAACAATAATATTATTTTATGAGAAAGTGTGAAATGACTTTTATTATGAGTACTTCACTTTATGACTTAAAAGTACTTGTACCACTACCTTGGTTAACTATGGATTTTCATCCACCATAGAAAATGTGACAACTAAGCATTCTTAACTCATGCAATGCCACCTCAACCATGGGGGATGATGTCATCTACTAGAATGTAATTGGTTGATTTTTATAGTACATTTTGGTCCTTTTGAGGCCCATTTTTGACCTCAAATTCTCTCTAATGCCAGGTTAAAGCTTGGTGAAGGAGAATTAGTTGAAGGAGATGCTGAGATTGGCTCCAGGAGAACATTCTCAAGAACCATGTCTTCTCCACGAGGGGAAGAAGAAGGACATACTGAACAAGAAAAACCTGTCATTTCTGAAACTGAGTTTCTAGAGGCTTTTATGAGCATGAAAGCCATGATGGAAATTCTACTCGATGAGCGAGCAGAAAGGAAGAAGAAAGAAGAAGGATCTTCATCCATAGATGCAGAAGTGAAGCCGAAAGAAAAGGGTAAAGGAGTAGGAGGTGATGGTGATCCTCCTGATACTAAACATACTTTTTCTTCTTCTCATAATTCTCATAATGCAAGTCCTAATATGCCTTATTTCAAATTGGATGTAAAATTTGAATTACCTATTTATAATGGAGATGTAGATGCTGAAAAATTAGACAATTGGATCAAGCAGCTTGAAGTATATTGCAGGGTGTAGGGAATTAATGATGACCCTTCCAGGATTCAATTGGCCACGTTGAGAATGAGTGGAATGGCTCTTACTTGGTGGGAGAGCAAGATTCAGCAAGATCTTCGAAAGAATGGTAAAATTATTTCAGTTTGGAATGAATTCATTGAAGTATTGAGGAAGCAATTTTATCCTTTAGGTCACATGCAGCAATTAACCATGAATTGGAAAATGTTTAGACAAGCTAAAGGACAATGCATTCAAGATTATACTCATGAATTCAGAAAGAGGGCTATTGCATTGAATGTTTCATTATATACACAGGAAACTCTGCTTAAGTACATTGGTGGCATGCATTCTTATTTGAAACATACCTTGTTGATGTTTAATCCCAGTAATTTGGATGATGTATGTGTTCAAGCTACCCATTTAGAAGCCAGGGGTAAGCATGCTAATGATACTTTTGTGAAGAAGTCATTTAAATTTGACAACAAAGCAAAAGGTAAAGATAAGGGGAAAAACAAGATGGCTACTGTTAAGAAAGAGGGTGAAAATCCTACGTGTTCGCATTGTCAGAAGGGACATGATGTCTCCAAGTGTTGGAAACTTCATCTGGATTTAAGGCCAAAGAAGTATGGAGGAAACAAAGAAAAAGGAAAATAAAAAGCTACTACAGCAGCTATTCAAGACTTGGGATCCGACTCAGGTGATGAAACAAAGGTTACAGCTATCGGAATCCAAGGTAAGGATAAAAGTATCTCACTTCCCATTGATGCACAATCAAGTTCTAGTGA